>CAODLS010956445.1:0-11100 GCA_948243855.1 Flueggea neowawraea | reverse complement strand
CGAGCCGGCTGTCCGAGAATCTGTTGTTTTTGGAGGCTCTGTGGATGAAAAGAATCTGTAAATAATGATGAATCTTAAAGAATCTTTTGTAACAAGCTATGTTTTGGTGGTCATGAACTATGATAGACTAGATTTCTAGAATTTGATGGTTGCTTGTTCTCTGTGCAGGTTTATTGAACCAACTATCTTGGTAGATCCTCCACTGCACTCTGCAATGATGACAGAAGAAATCTGTGGACCTTTCTTCCCATAATTACAGTCAGATTTCTTTAACAGAATCTTATGTTTGTTTCTCTGCAATTCAACAGTAGTTCCTCAGAATAATCCAAATCACTTCTGCAACAGTTGGAGAAGATTGAAGACAGCATTAGGTTTGTGAATTCAAGGCCTAATGCACTTGCAATCTATGCATTCACCAAGAATGAGCAATTCAGGAGAAGACTAATATCTGAAACACCATCAGGAAGTTTGGTGTTCAACGACGCGATAATCCAGGCATGTAGCTCAATATTCATGCATTTCAATTCCATGAAAGATCAAGATTTTGATGGTTATTGTTCATGATCAATAAAAATATGTATATTTGGTTTATCTAAATGCAGTATAGTGGTGACACTATACCCTTCGGAGGAATCGGTGAGAGTGGGATTGGAAGGTATCATGGGAAATACTCTTTCGACACATTTAGTCACTGCAAGGTAGTTGCCAGGAGGAGCTTTCTGACAGATTTCTGGTTCAGGTTTCCTCCATGGAACACCTAAAAGTTGTTACTGCTAGATGCAACTTACAACTTTAATTATCTTGAAATGCTACTTGTCATTCTTGGCTTGAAGATGTCCAGACCTAACACAGACGTTATCAGGTAATTGCGGTTTGTGTGACTGTGTGTAAAGTTGTGCGTAGATGTAGTTCTATTTTCATCAACGAGGATTGCAAGACTTGTAAGAGCTAAATGAAGTTGTTGCAGAGTGCTTCAACATTGTCAACCATCACTAAGCATCTTTATTTCATAGCTTTTTTTTTTGATTAGTGCTTTTCATACAAGTCTCTTTTCTTGCTTACTAGTTAGACCGCTTATCATAGGTTTTGATTTCATAGTTTACTCTCAAAAGTTTGCGCAAGTTTGCAGGGGATAATGACATTAGGTTGTTGATCCAACGAGTTGTGGAGAGGAACATTAAGAATATAGTTCATGTGTATATGGCAACTGAGAATGACTAGGAAATTATATGTGATTTCGCTTAACAAAATATTGATAAATGCAATCTAGTATTGCTGAGAGGGTTGTCCCTTAGTAACAATTGTCACAGTGTAGTTCTCATGTCAAATCTGTGGGGAAGAAATCAAAATTGGTGGAGATTCAGTGAGAATAGGTGATGATATTTGGATGGTTGAAAAATTTATTGCAAAGAGGACTGTGGAAGGTATAGCAATAAAATTGCGACCTACCGCGTTCCAGAAACGCCATGCACTCATTCATTAATACTCACAAACGCCATGGTAAGGTTTGATTAACCAATTGGATATGTTAAAAGCAAAAAAAGAAAGAAAATTAACAGTAGAGGTCTAATAAACTTGTATAACGGTACCAAAGATGACTTTCGTGTTAAATATTGATTTTTGAAAATTAAAAACAACGAGGAGACAGACTTGTTTGGTTTTAATAGATTGAGTGTAAATAACAAATGTAGGTATAGATGAATTGTACAGTGAAAAGATAGACGTGCATAAATAGTGTTATTTCAAACGAATATGCTAGATAATAATCATGCTTCTATTCATGCAATCTCTTATTCTTTCAAACAAATCCTATAGCTAAATAAAAGATTAGAATTTTTTTTTTTAAGAGAAAAGATTAGAATTTTTAAAGACTGGAATAAGTGCTTTGGTTGGACCGTGAAAACTGATAAGTGTGACCGTCAAATATCGTTGGAGAATTGAATATCGATGATCTATTAGACCTTAAATATTTGGTACAGTTTGCAGATAAAATGATGGATTAATTACACTATAAATGGTATTTTAGACCTTTAATTACAATTTAACATGTAGTAACCTAGTTTTCTTAATTTTCGGTCCACTATTTACAGTTCTATTTCATTTTTTCTTACTCCGTACGGAATAAATTGACATTTAGTCCTCTTCTTTTCTCTTTTTGTCTCATTTAACCACTATTTTTCTCTCTCCTCTCTCTCTCTCTCTTCTCTTTCTCTCCTCTCCCTCCTCTCTCCTTAACAATTATGTCTGCTCATTATCTTCCTCGATTCTTGATCTCTGCCTCCCTCATTTCTGCCCTCTCTCTCCTCTTACGGTCTTCCTTTCTCTGTCATCGTCTTCCATCGTCTCTCTCATTCTCGTCTCTCCTTGGGTTCCACCTCATTCCTCTCTTCCCGTCGTCTGCCTGTCCTGGATCTTGTCTCCGAGCTCCGATCTGCCTTCCACACGCTCCGATCTGTTTTCTTCACTGCGGTTCTTTGCCTTTTCGTCTCGTCAGTGTCGCGATTCTTAGTTCTCTGTCGCACCGCTTCGCTAGCCTTTTCTCTCGTCTCCTCGATTTCCACAGCCCGTCACGACTAGATCTAGTTTGCAGGAGTCGACTTTCGACGACAAAAAGGAAGTGACGGCTAAATTTGCGTTGTGGTGGCGATTTTAGTGGTGGCTAGGGTTTCCCGACTTGCAATGGAAACCCTAGCGATTTCTTTTTTTTTTTTTGCATTTCAGCCCCCATTTTTAGAAAAATTATTTTGTAAGTTTCTGAAATTAGTGAAAAATATACATGTTTATTTATGATTGGTTGTTTTTAAGTTTATTATTTTTTTTTGAGATTTAGAGTTTGTTTATATTGAAAATTTATAAATTTGAAAAGTTTATATTAAGCTTAGAACAAGTTTAATTAAGTTTATAATCAATTTATATAAAGTTTATATTTAAGTTTATAGTCAATTTATATAAAGTTTATATTAAGTTTATAGTAAGTTTATATTAAGTTTATGTAAAGGTTTATTTTAAGTTGATATTTACAGGTATTATTATATTCAATTTTTCAAAAGGTTTATTTCAAGTTGATATTTAAGTTGGAAAAGAAGTAATAAAAAAAGTTGAAAAAGACTAAAATAAAGAAAGTTTTATCTCAAGTTGATGTTAAGTTGAAAAAAATTAATCTTGAAAAATTGAAAATAAATGAAGAAAAGTTTATTTCAAGTTGATATTTTAGTTGACAACAAAATATTTTAATTTTTTTTGAAAAGAACTAAACTGAAAAAAATAAATAACAGGGATTAAAATTAAAAAAAAAAAAGAATTCAAATTGATATGATATGAGAAAAAAAGCACTTCTTCAGAAGTGGGAAATGATGAAGTATGATACGAAAAAAAAATCAATGGATTCATAAGTTTGTAATTAATGTTTTAAATGGCCATGTTTTTGTAATTGGCCCTAAAATGATGAAGTAATGGAGAGATGCACATTGTATGTACTAGGAATGCTAAGAGTATTTTTCTACAACACTCTTTTAGAATTAGGGCTGGGCAAATCAGCTCGACCCGTGGTCCGGTCCAGGGTCGGGCTAGGCCAGTGAGTGTCGGCACGCGGCCCACCCCGAGTGATTTTTTAAGAGAAAAAGGTCGGGTCTGGGCTAATGGTCTGGCTCTACGAGCCGGTCCGAATATTTATTATATATATTTTTAATATTATACATATAATATATTGTATATTAATATTAATTTGATGTATTATGTGTTATAAATTAGTCAAAATAATATTAATTATAATTTTAAAAGTTGTTTAATATTTACTAAAGTATAAATTATATAATAAAATATATGTTAAATTATATTTTAATAAAAAATATAAAATATAAAAAATTTTAAAAAATAGGTCGTGGGCTGGGCCTGCCCACATGGACGGGCTAGGAAAAACCCCTCTAGCCTGGCCTGACCCATGCCCATCCCTACTTAGAATACACTCTTTTTATTGGTAAAATTTTTTTATTCTTCTTTTATCATTTTGTACTTTCTCTTTTCTCTTCTCAATAAATAATTTATTTCCTCTCTCATTCTCTCTCCTCTCTCTCTCTCTCTCCTTTCTCTTCTTATTCTTTCTTCTTCTTCTTTTTCTCAATTTTCCAGAATTAATAGAATATGCACACAAAAAAATACAACACAATTTTTTATACCACTCAAATAAAAAATACAACATGATCATATTTTTTGTATGTCGAAATTTTGAACTTACTACAAAATATAAATCTAATATTCTTTTAACAAAAAATCAAATGAAAAAAAATACATCATCAACTGTTAAAAAAAAGTACTAAAACCATACAATTTAGAAACTAATTTAAATTATATATCTGTTTTATTATATGACATCAATGCAATTTTAGTAATAATAATAAAGATCCAACAACAACAGTTTTTTTTTGTTGAAAATTTTGAAAAAACTTAAATTTGATGTTTGTTTGACAATGATATTGATGGACTTATTCTTGCAATTTATGGACACGAAAAATTGTCATATTATTAATACTAATGGGACTTAATTTTTTGAGAAGTAGCTCAACAAGAACCCAAAATACAAATCATTAAACAGTTATGTTAATAGTGTTTTAAGTCCTTTATTTTTCCCACAAACTGGGGGGAAAAAACAAAAGTTGTTGATGAACCTGAACAAGTTTGTTGAAAAATTTAGTGTGAAGGTTTAAATGTGGCCATCATCAAACAGAAGAACTCAGAAAAAGTAAATGAATTGACCAACCGCGTCCATGTCATTCATTCCTCCATCAAATAATTGAAGACTCTCGTTTCACTTTCTCGGAAAAAAAAAGAAAAAAAACTTCTTTCTAGCATCAAACTTCAAAGTAGTATGCCAAAGTCGCTGGCCGATAACTCAACTGGTGAAAGTTTTAGACATAGTTTTAGTCACCCGGGGTCATAATTTTTCAGCAATATTTTTGGTGCATATGTTAATATTTTTTCGTGTTGGATTGAGGTTTGATAAAAAAAAATAGTATGCCAAAGCAGTTATTAAAATTTATTAGTAATTTGCAGAGGTCATAAGTTACAGTATAGAGTATAGAACTGTGGTAGAAATGAATTAATTAATTGCCCACAAGTTGTTTGTGGTCCAAATTGCTGATTTCTTTCTCATCATCTTGTTTTCATTTCAGTGGCCATTTAAAATTTATGAGTAATTTGCAGAGGAGGCCATAAGTTACAGTATAGACTATAGAGTATAGATGTGTGGCAGAAAGGCATTAATTAATTGCCTGCAAGTTGTTTGTGGTCCAAATTGCTGGTTTCTTTCCCATAATCTTGTTTTCATTTCAGTGGCCATCACTGCTAAATGGGTCCTTTTTCACAACTAAGATAATTCACCACGTGCTGTACGTGAGTTTAATATAATAAATTAAGATAATGTGTTCGATGAAAGGAGAGATGGTTGGCATCCCCTGACAGGGATGGGAACAGCCTTCGGGCTTATCTGTTACCAACACACACGGTTAAGACTACCCACTTTTGGTGGATCTCTAACCCATAATAAATTAAGATAATCATAAAATTATAAATAGGTAAAAAAATACATTTAAATTAAATATAAAAACAAAATTTAGAATGGGTAGAAGAGAACATTAAAGTTAATCCTAATTGCAATTTTTCCTACTATGTAACTCTCTCAGTTTCGATTTATCTGTCTGTTGGATTCAGGAAGTTTTGATGAGATCCTAGTAAAAAAGTACATAAGTAGATTTGACACCACTTTTTTATTCAAAATTTTAAGATAATATGTTATAGGTCTATGTCACTTATAAATGTTTTATACACATCACAACTCTCTAATATGAGATAATTAATATTTACACTTAGTATCCTAATACTGTCACTTTGGGAAATGTTTTTTAAATAATAGTCACTTTACAATTTCGAGAGAGCATTTATTAAATTTTTTACTTATACCCTTAATTAAATACACTTTTTAATTGCTTTCCAAATCAACTTTTACCATATGCGTTGAAAAGTAAAAGGGTTTAAGACTCAATTAGTTTAAAATTTAGAAAATTTAATTGCTTACTTAATTTTTTTTTTCTGGAAAGAGAAATTAATTGTGTACCAAAACCGTAAACAATAAATATTTCGAAAGAGAGGGAGTGTAAATTTAATTAAGAATGTCTTTACCAAAGCTCTATTATGTTATTACTATCATTATACTATTTACTGTCTCTTGCCATTTTACCATCTATCATATAAAGCTCATCACGCCCATCTCTCTTTTATTACATACCACCCTTTCTAGGGGTGATAAAAAAGTGAACCGAAGTCGGTTCGTTCGGTTCGATTTTTCTCATAAATTTGGTCAGTTAGGTTTTTTTTTTGTTTTTTGCTAAATCGGTTAATTCAGTTTTTTCAACCAAAAGAAAAGCGAAATGTCCAAATATTATCCATTTATATATATATATATATATATACAAAAAAAAACCTAACTGACCAAATTTATGAGAAAAATTATAAATAACCCCCTAACCCTTATTTCCTATCTGATTGAGACCCCTACCCAAAAAGTTTGTTTATGGATTGTTTTAAGGAATATTTTGTTTATAAATTATTTTGCGAAATATTTACGATTGTTAATTTTGTATTTATAGATTGATTATGGAATATCGACAATGTGATATATTTACGGAGTATATGAAAACTTAATTTTGTGCAAATTTATTTGGAAAAGTAATTATAATGGTTGGAGAAACATCAAATCCATTTTGGTCAAAGAAAACTTACCCATTCTCCATCCTCCCTCTTTCTTTCTTTTTTTTTTTAATAAACCATCCATCTCATGTTTTTTTTCTCTCTTTTTCTAATCATATAGATCACTTCTCCGATAAACTACACATAAGCCTTTCCCCCTTTTCTTCACAGTTCACATTTTTTGCTTCACCACGTGCTTGATGCGTTCCTTTCCCAACAATATAGATTTATGCTTCGTTTCTCTCTTTACTAAACATACCTAATCGATCAAGCATTTAAGAAGCTAAATCCTAAATATAAATTGAATTCTTATAAAATTAGTGTATATAATGAAATTATATTGATTATTAGGTAGTAAACTAAGATAAGGTATAATTTAATGTAATTAGATAAATCGCCCTTCTAAAAATAGTTTGAATAATTTACAGTATGTAATTGCATTAACTAATTCTTATAATTTGTACATGTATAAGTAATGGTATTTTGATGCTAATGTTTTAGATTTAAGACTAAAAATCAGGTTGTATCAACTGACATATATACAACTTTTCACATTGATGTAGTAAATTAGTCTCGCAAATTGAAAAGGTATACAATTCATAACAATCTCAAGTAATTGGTATTATCATCACATTATCAATTTACTCTCTTTTTTCACAAAAAAGTGCTATTTTTTAAAAAAATTGTCAAAATTGGTGACATTTTATAAAATCAAGAAGGTTTTTAACATAATTTTTCCAATATATCCTTATAATTAATAACTTACAATAAATAATTTATACTCCTTCCTTTCCTCAAAGAGTGATTTTAAGGTTTTGGCACACATATTAAGAAAATGATTAAATTACATTGATTATAGTGATAATTTATTATATTAACCTTATTTATTCTAGTGGAGGTAGTTGGAATGTAGTTATTCAAAATAATTTAATAGGAGGGTAAATATGAAAGAAAATAATAAAAAACTTCTTAATTTTATAAAATATCACTTATTTTGGTAAAAACTAATTTATCTAAAAAATCACACTTTGAAGAAAAGAGGGAGTATTTTTGAGGGGTCATTAATAGGGATATAGTAAATTGAGACCATAGTTAATATACTTTAATCATTTTTTTAATATATATACTACAACCTAAAAAGACACTCTTTATGAAAGGGAGAGAATATATAGTTGTGGATACTGCTAAATAGCTAAAATTGAGATGGATAGAATGGTTAGAATGTACTTTAATTAATGTTATTAAATAATGAATTATTATTAGGTAATGTGAAAAGACTTCACTACCCTCAAAGAATTTGTCTCTAACAATGGCTCCAAAATTCTTTCTTTAGTTTTATTCTTCCCGCCCATGCACAATGAATTAAATGCAACAATAAAATGTTATCATTTCCCATGAGCACCTACCAAATTCATTTATTGCCGAATACTCATGAGCAACATATGAGTTTGTATCGGCATTATCTTAATTTTATTGCTTGTGGTTAATTATATGTATGCTTAACTGAAAAATTCAGATTGTGGTGATTTTCATTGTCTAAGAAAGTTGCACACATGATGTTCGACATATTTCCTAAGCAAATGTATCCGAATGATGACTCAAGTAATTTTTGTGATTATTTTAACTATTGGATCCAATAGATAGCAATACTAGAATTTATCGTAGATGTGGAGCACATTTTCTACTCATAACCTTCTTCTTCAATTTTGGCATAGAAAGCTAATACTTCATCTGCAACATCAAACAATTTTATATAGATTCTTCAAGTTTTTATTCAACTTCATCTGCAATATCATAAAAAACCATATCCTACAATAATAAAGAATACAAACAAGATTATTTAGACAAAATCTGCAATACTTTCAGTAAAACAATCCATAACACAAATCACATAAATACTCTGGTATTGCATTCTAAATCAACCTATTATGTTGATTATCACCAGAGCTCAAATCAGATGCTTCAGTGGCCCAAGCTAAAATTGGAACTTCCAGTAATAATTTTTTTGATAAGCCTCCCATTTTAATTAATTCTTGGAAACGTACGTAAAGAAATCAATGTAACATATATTTTCTATTTGATATTATCAAGATAGATTGAAAATTTGAAATTTGAATTCTGAAAATTTTATTTTTTTTCTCTTTCAAGGAGAAAATGGTCTTTTAAATTTATTATAGATATCATTTATTGTCATTTAATATTAATTGTTACACTTAAAAGTGTTTCTAGCCAATTCTAACCATTCCTTTTCTAGCCAAATAGATTTATCGACCGTATATAGTTTTATGTAACGTATTAATTTTTACAGATAAGAAAGCATATTGATTTTTAGTTAATCCAATATAATGAATGAAAAAGCTACTATTTGTATTCTTTTAACTAACTATAATTGGTAGTTAAAAAAAATAACTAACTATAATTGGTTTTAAATATTCATATATATTACGGAAGCTTTATAATATTCCTGATAGAAAGTAAAAAAACCTTTTGAGCCAACACATTATGGCGACGTTAATACCAGTAGAATTGATGTAATAATTAATTGAAATTTTTTTAGCTAAATTTGGTGCATGTATACAGTTGGGGACATGCACCAAACCCAATTCAGGAGCTTTTATGAAGAATGATTTCTTGGGTACGAGTTAGTTGAAATGCAAGAAATTACTTTATCATATAATATGAAGGTCCAAACAAAAGTGCATCATATTTCACACTCTCCCAATTAGCCCTATCAACATGGAGAGCAAGAAAGGTTTGGAGACACAGTTGGAAGGTTTGAGAGAATATTTCAGGAGTGGGAAAACCAGAGATGCAGCTTGGAGGCATGCTCAGCTTAAAGGCTTACTTCTTTTTATCAAAGAGAAAGAGAGAGACATTTCTGAGGCTTTAAACCAAGATCTTGGGAAGCATTCTGTTGAGGCATTTAGAGATGAGGTATATAGATATATATGTATATACTTTCTGTGTTTATCTTTTCTAACATTTGGCTCCTGCTGAGAATTTCGATCCCTAGCTCCGAATACCACTTCAGTACCACTATACTACGTATAAGGATATTAGTATAATCGTTCGTGTTTGTTAATCATTTGTTACAAAAGTTAAATGGTGTAACAATATATCAGCATGACGTTCTGAGAATTCAAGGAGAAAACAACTAAATCTTGATTTCTTGTTTGATAAGTCGTTTTATTTCCCCCACTAAGGATCGAATTCATAACCTTTTGGTTTTGAAGTCGTCTCCACTACTCAACTCCAGTACCAATGAGTTACAAATTTATTAGTAACTAAATTTTGATTGAGCTGAAGAAAAAAAAATCTAAGGATCAGGTTCAGTTTTTTCTTTCTTTTTTAATGAAATAACCTGAAATTTAAGATATCATGCATGTTCAATATTTTTGCAGATAGGAACAGTGATGAAGTCCCTGAATTATGCTATGAGGAATTTAAAACAATGGATGTCTAGCGAAAAGGTACCAAACATCACAATATCTCTTAATTCTACTATTTAGTATACATGATGCAGATATGCAGCTAAAATTATTTCAAAACTTCTATTGACTAGGAGAAAATTCAACTATTTTCATATTTCAAAGATCTTTTTCTTTTGCTTCATGCAAGTGAAATATTAGGAAATTCTATATCAAGAATAATCACACCAGCAACTTTATTATGTTTCTTAATTGCTGACAGGCCAAACTGCCAGCAGTAGCACTGCTCACATCTGCAGAATTGACTCCTGAGCCTCTTGGATTAGTCCTCATCATGTCATGCTGGAATTTCCCATTTGGTCTGTGAATTATCTGTTTATAATGAACAAAAACTAAAGAAATCAGGAATTTTGTAGTTTATAAATCGTACTTATTTGGTTATCTTACAGGGCTGTCACTGGAACCACTGATAGGAGCAATAGCTGCAGGAAATACAATGGTGTTAAAACCTTCAGATTTAGCTCCTGCTTCTGCATCTCTTCTGGCAAATGTTATGCCTAATTATGTTGACAAAAAGGCTATTATGGTTGTCCAAGGAGGTCCAGATGTTGGTGAAAAACTCCTTCAGCAGAAATGGGCCAAAATCTTCTTCACAGGTTTAAAACATAATTGCAAATATGTATAAACTTCATTCATTAGTTGTTTCTTTCTTTACTGACAATTAAAGTTCGTATAGAATCAGCATGCTTACCACTGAACCAACTTGTTAACTTCATTCATCAGTTGAACGTTTGGTAGTTTGACAAATCTGATGAACAAAATATCGAACTTGAATGCGATTAAATCTCCAGATAATCTGAAATTACGAAATTTTCAGACGCTGCAATCAGAGAAAATCACTAAGTGTCTTTTCTTTTAATTCTTGGATTGT
>CAODLS010956382.1:0-12046 GCA_948243855.1 Flueggea neowawraea | reverse complement strand
ATCACAATATAAATTATTATGCGCAATCATAGAAATTGTGGCAGAAGAGGGAAAACACAATATTTTAGCAAAAGCAAGCAAGCACTTGGCACATTTCATGATTAGTATTTAGTGGCACAGAAGGCACATTTCTATTCATTTTGAAGACCAAGTCTAGTTATCAAACACAAATTACCTGGAATAGGAAATACTGGCAGTGATCATTAGTGAGTGCTTGGGAAGACTTGATGATTTGATGAAGATCAGTATCCATGAGTTCATAAACAAGATAGACATCTTTAAAGCTTCTCTTAAGAATAGGCATCAATACATCCTTCAACGCAATCACATTCTCATGCCGAAGGTGCCTAAGAAGTTTCAATTCACGTAAAGTTCTTAGTGCATCAACACAGTTCTCAAAAGCATTGTGTATCTTTTTAATGGCAACTTTCTCGTTCGTCTCTCGATTTACTGAAGAGCAAACAATTCCATAAGCCCCTCGACCAATAGGCTTAATTGGCACATACTTGGTGTCTATCTCAAACAAGGTTTGGCACATAGAGTAGTGATGCTTCCCCTGTATTCTCACCCCATTTGGAGGCTCAACTGGGGTAGCCATCCCCTGCAATCCATCCCAACCAAAGTCAGCCCTTAGACTCTAAATCTTAGCGGTGGTGATACCACAAGACGCACATCTTATAAATCGTATTATTCGTATCAAAGCAGAAACTTCTTGATTGCTATTACTATGTTCGTGACAGAAGCATCAAATTTCCATAATTTGATAACAAAGATATATTCTTTTTCCAAAATTGGCAACAAATTTGAAAACTCTCTCAGAAAACGAAAAGAAGCAATAACCTTGAAAAGAAAAAAAAGAACTTACTTTTGATTCGCGCGAGAGCTTATTATCCAAAACAAAACCCCAACTCTTCACAATTCGTTATGCCACATAACAACTCATCATCCCAGAATTCCACAAAAACAGAAACTCCTCCAATACTCAGCAACAAAAAGACATTGCTTTTACCCAAATTGCCAATCAACAGACTGTCATTCGCTCAAGTTAGCGCCATGACCCGACCCGATCCACGGCGTCTTCCGCGGAGCTATAAGCTTCAACACCAGTATTCGATCTCTTGGAGCTGAGTGGTTCTTGTAAACGATGACTTGTACGAGATGTTTTTTCCTCGTTCAAGATTCGTTATCTCGTCCCGATCAGACTGCCAAAACCAAATAAAAAAAATAAATTTTATCGCTACTTTTGCTAGTTATTATCATCATTAATCCTAACGTGGATATTTTTATTTTTATATACTTTCTTATTACGTCACACAGACTCCCACCTTCTCTCTCATAACGACATCTAACGGGACTCATTATTTTTCATTTTTCTGTATCTATGATCTATCCAAGTCCAAGACCATCCGAACGACGCCGTTGCCTACACTTTTTATTAAAATATCAGCCGAGTATATTCCTTGATTCTCGTGGGAGAATGTATTGTGTGTGCAAAACCACTGAATTTATGTTCTTCTAACCAATCAGGTCTCCGGTTTTTGCATGACATTACCGCGGGCAGGTTTATGAGTTGGGCGCCAAAATGGTGAAACACGTGTTGTTACTGCTATGAACACGTGGCACTCAATTCAGTTACACTGAGCTAACCTGAGTTAATTTCATCTGTCATACCTGAACTTTCTAAAATGTACACCAAAACTCCCTAAACTCTGCTTTGTATCATAAACATACCCAAACTTCATTAAGTGGTTCAATCAAGCTACCTCAGCTGCATGACTCTGCAATCACTTCCACCATGGCATGGTAAAACTTCCACGTAGGATTCCCTCCACCTGTAGATTAAAAAAATCACATATTGTAACCATATATAGTCAACTACAGCATACATACTCATCGTTAATTCAACTGGCAAATTCTCCATCTTTCCAGTCTCCTCTGACAAATCTTTGCCTCTTTCTTTTCTATGGCACACTTCATTTCCAAATTGTATATATTTTGACTTGCTTGCTCTAGTTTTTTAATAGGTGTGCACTTGTTGATAATGATTTTAATATGCCTATTATTTTTAGATATTCACTTGTTTTGTTGGTTTTGTTTTATCAGTAGAAATTAGGTAGAAAAATATGTGATGCAACAATTATGGGATATGAAACCTGGCATGTTCTTGTATTAACTCATAAAATTATAAATTAAGTATGGCAATGCTATAATTACAAGCAACTTAACATGGAGAGAGTACATTCTTTTTTTTTACCAAAAAAGTTCTATTATCTTTGGTGGATTTTTACTTACTTTTTGGTTCAGTATGAACATCACTAGTTCACTACTATTGTTGCAGAAATTGGTTCTTTGTGCGCACGCTTCTCTTGTGTGCTTCATTGTCTGAACATGGATTTCTTTAGATGATATTTTCTTCAATTTGAAAGATAATGTTTAGCCATAATGCCATGCTTAGTTACAAATATAGATTGCAGAGAAGGTTCAAGTCTCTCCCCTTTGCACGAGACCTCCAAAATATAGCCTAGAACTAAACCACCGGACCATTATCACGAGTGGCATTAGACATAGGACCAATCTACCTGAAGAGATCATCAATAGCAAACTCTCACCTACGTGTTTTTGCAGTGATCGTTCGACTCTGTTTTTTCAGCCCAAGAGATTCACCATGAGGTTCTTCTAAAATGGTGTGGGCTTGGTTTCAGCTTCACTCTAGTGTTTCCTTTTTGTCAAGCTCCCTTGTAGTTGTTTTGTGTTGGGAATTGACAGCTGATTTGTTTAAATATGTGGCACGTGATTGTCCATTTGAAGCGTGTTGCTGAGTCACCTATCCACATGGATGAAGTCTGGTGGGGATCAGATGCCGTGGCAACAGTCATGCTTATGATACAAAGCAGAGTTCAGGTAGTTTTGCGGTACATTTTAGAAATTTCATGTATGGCTAATGAAATTAACTCAGCTAACCTTCACATTTCACACCGAACGGAAGAAACTTAGACACACCACAACCAAGACTTGCTCGTCGCCATGATCTCGCAGTTCTTCGTGCTGTCACAGAGAGGCGACAGTATCGTCTTCCGTGACTGTTAGTCTCTCAATCGCTTCTTCATTTGTTCGATTAATGACTAAGGAGAGAGAGTTGAGTTTAAATAGGCAAAATTAAGTACTTAATTTGTTTTCTTATTAATTAGTTGATTGTTGAACGAATGCAGATCGAGGTGAGGTGCACAAAGGAAGTCCGGAAATATTTTTTCGAAAAGTACAAGTTCTGGAAGGAGGATGGCGACGGGGAAGCTCCAGCTGTCTTTGTAGGTATTTTGTAGCTGAGAATTTGTTGGGATATTTTTGAATTTTTATTGATTTTTTTTCAGAACTTTTGTGTTGTGCGGTTAGAATGTGGACGGCGTCAACTACTTCCATGTGAAGGTTGCTAATTTGTTGTTCGTGGCGACGACAAGAGTCGATGTTTCGCCTTCTCTTGTTCTGGAACTTCTTCAAAGAAATGCGCGTGTTATTAAAGATTACCTAGGTGTTCTTAGTGAAGAGTCTTTGCGTAAGAACATTGTGCTTGTTTATGAATTGCTGGATGAGATCATTGTAAGCACGACTCTGTTATAATATTTTAGATGGCTTCTGAATATGTGGTCTTATGGCCGTTCATAGTGAAATTTGGCTTCTATTGTTACGTTTTCCCAGGATTTCGGTTATGTGCAAACGACATCGACTGAGGTTCTTAAGTCCTATGTATTTAATGAGCCGATTCTTGTTGACGCTGCTCAGTTGCCAAAACTGGGTTCTGCTTCTATCTTTGTGGTATGAAGTCATACTGACATTTATAAACTGTAGTGATCTTCTCTATTGCCTGTCAGCTTGGTATAAAAATGTTTGATGACGGGTCATAAGTTGCTTGCTGCAGCAAGGGGCAAAAGAATGCCAGGGACTGCTGTTACAAAATCTGTTATAGCCAATGAGCCTCAGGGGAGAAAGAGAGAGGAAATTTTTGTAGACATTATTGAGAAAAAAAGTGTTACATTCAGCTCTAGTGTAAGTATTTTCTTTTCATCATTACTTCATGATCATATTTTCCTGGTTGCACACACATTCGTTATGGCTAAGATGGATTGTTACTATGCATGAAAGACAGCTGAGGGAGGAAGAAGTTCTTTATTGCATCAGCTATTAGGAAACTTTAATTTGGATGTTCATAAGTTCCATCTTAAATGCTAAAAACAATGAATATCCATGCATTTGAAAATTATTTGTCTATAGAAAAGGGTTCAGTTTCTTCTACCTATTTATGCTGACTACAGAAGGAAGAAATTTGTTGTCGTTAACAAAACAAGTATTATATGTATTGCTTTCAAATATATTTTCGTCTTGTTTTAGTTCTCGGTGCTGTAATTTTGGCCATTCAGGGATGTATACTGACTTCTGAGATTGATGGCACCATCCAAACAAAGAGTTATCTTGCTGGCAATCCAAAAATTCGGCTTGCTCTTAATGATGATCTGAGCATAGGAAGAAGTGGAAGTTCGGTGTATGGTATGCCTCTGCTCCTCAAGTTTTTCAGGATGTTATAGACTGATGTTGTTGAGATTTTAAATGCTGATTTAGGAGTTGATATGAGAAATTTGTTAAAATGCCAAACCTATTCACTTTGGAGTTTTCAAAAGGAAATTTAGAGCAAGAAATTTGTATTTTCTTTTGCTTTATTTGGTCTACTATGTAAGTGTGGCTGATTGTATTTTCAAACGTTAGTTTTCCATCGTTTTGATTGCGTGCTGGGTTACATATACTTGACAGTAATGTTATCTCTAGAAGAAAATTTCAAGGATAGTTTTCTAATTTGTTTCATCTTATTTTCATTAGGCATGATATTTGTTTTGCTTCTTGGGCAACAGATTACAGAAGTTCATATGGATCAGGGGCAGTAATTTTAGATGATTGCAACTTCCATGAATCAGTAAATCTTGAAAGTTTTGATGTCGACAGGACTTTAACTATGGTTAGTGTGAACGAGTTGATGAAAAATGTAACTCACAATTTTCTTTTTTTTTTTAGTTATTGATGCTAAAGATATATAGGAAATTTTCTTCTGATAGATAGCACCAGATGGCGAATTTTCTGTTATGAACTACTGCATGACTCAGGAATTCAGGCCTCCTTTCCGCATTAACACATTGATTGAAGAAGTCGGATTAATGAAGGTGAGCTTGAGCATTTTACAATGAAACTTTGTGGGTACTCCTCCATGCCAACAGAAAAGGATTAAAAGAATTTGAAACAAACCTCATCATTTTCTCAGGCTGAAGTTATTATTAAAGTGCATTCTGAATTCTCCTCCAGCATCAATGCCAACAATGTGATTATAGGGATGCCACTGCCAATGTATACCACCAGGTATTGTGCTTGCACAGGCTGATATTTTGAGACGGTACAATGCATATTACTCACATTAGTAGTCAAACATACTCTTTAGCTTTCAGCAGAATGCTTTCACTTTCTATTTTGTTTAGTTTACTAGTATATATTCATGAACATTGAGAATTGATATGGATAAATTTGCAGGGTTAATTTTGAGTTGGAGCCTGGAGCAGTTGGAAACACCACTGATTTTAAGGAATCAAATAAGAGGCTTGAATGGGGTTTGAAGAAGGTAATGCCTTTCTGCAGGTGAATGATGAGTACTTTCTATATCACTTTTTCAGTTACATCAAAGGACGAATTGTTACTCATAAACGCAATATATTTTAGATTGTTGGCGGATCTGAACACACACTTCGTGCAAAGCTGACATTTTCACAGGAGATGAAAGGTAAGAGATGGTTATAGCTTAATTGGTCGGTACAGACTTTACATTAGTGAGACCAGTCTTAATGATGCTGGTGTATGAATGAACATATTATTTCCGTGCAGGAAATATCACCAAGGAAGCTGGACCAGTTAACATGGCCTTCACCATACCTATGTACAATGCCTTGAGACTTCAAGTAAGCCAGTCATGCCACGGCTTCACAAGCTCAACCTACACTCTGTTTTCTTTCTTTCGTTTGTTCTTTTTCTTTCTTTTGTATGATGAGCCTTTGGCCCAGGGGTTACAAAAAAGTAGGCAATACTTGGAATTTCTGCAACTTTAAAGCCCCGATCACCCTAAATTAATTTTTCGCAATGCATAGTTTAGTAGTTTACATGTGTGTAAATTAAAATCTTCCAAATTGTTGGAAGTTTTTGTATAGTGTTCATAATCTGCTTGATGATGCTGAAATGCTCATTCATTTCTTCGTGCAGGCTAAATACTTGCAAATAGAGAAGAAATCATCAACCCATAATCCTTATCAATGGGTAAGATATGTCACTCAGGCAAATTCCTATGTTGCTAGATTATAATCTTACCTTGCTGT
Source organism: Flueggea neowawraea (assembly GCA_948243855.1). Classification (NCBI taxonomy): domain Eukaryota; kingdom Viridiplantae; phylum Streptophyta; class Magnoliopsida; order Malpighiales; family Phyllanthaceae; genus Flueggea; species Flueggea neowawraea. The sequence continues at coordinate 5,648 of CAODLS010956382.1, read as the reverse complement.
ACTTGTCTTTTGCTTTACCAGACGTCTTTAGAAGCTTAAATAAACAAGAAATCTTTATCCTTCTGTAGATTAATTTGGACAGAAAATTAGCTTAATTTATTTAGTAAGACCTGTTTCTCATCGACCATGCTCTTCATTATTCTGCTGAAATTGAGTAAATGGTCTGCAGTGGTTTCACATGAGCATGCATATATACAATAGGTGTTTCCCTTGTCGAAAATGAACATTTCTTGGCTGCAAATTATTGTGCTTGATCTGTCTGATGCATTTTTCGCCCCTGCATTATAAAGAGATTCAGGCTTGTGCATTTGGGGATGGTGGTCATAGGTAAAGTCTGAACAGAATTTCGATTCATTAAGATCTCCTAAACACCATGGTCGTTTTGGCCATTAGGGCATATATGCCTGTAGAATTAAATTTATTTTGACGCGAACTTGATTCTATTTTTATCTTCAAAGTCAACAATTTACGAATTAATAAAGAGTAGGACGGCTTATTAATCTATATGTTATTATCCTTGAAATAGGAGTAAACAAATTGCTCTTAGCAAAGTAGATTGTAAAAATAGGTTAGCTATAAAGCTAGTTTCATGACATAACAAGGAAATATTCTTCGATAACAAGGAAATATTCTTACTTTGCATAAAAGAAATTTTGATGTCAATTCCTTGCTTTTTCTTGAAATGAAATCAGTGTTTCAAAATCTGGCCCGGACATTGACCCTGACAAGGGGCCGGGTTACAGGGTTATTGGTTCAACCAACGAGTCACTGGTTGAGCTACATAAATAAAATTGTGTATAAATTACACACACACACATATATATATATATATATATATTATAAATCTCTATAATTTAACATTGTAACTTATAAAAAAAATACTTAATATATTGTATATGTGACATATACATTGAAGATAAAGAAAAATTTATGAAATATATTTTTATCGTCACAACAGATTGAATCAAATCAATCTGATGGGGTAACGAATCGGATGGGTGACGGTTTTGAAAATATGCAAATTGACAGTTTGAGAGTTCGGTTTATGATTTCTAGTTATTCAAAAATCAAAACACAAATAGAACCGAACCTGCCGACTATCATATTTTGTTGTTAAACCAACACCATAACAAAAATAGCCGCTCTGAACAAACCAGGTTTCTCTCCAATCAAACCCTCGTTTCCCTTGTCATTCCTTTCCTTCATTCTTTTCCTCCGCCATCACTTTCACAGTTGACATTCTCTTCTCTTGTTCTTCACCTTACACATACAGAATACAGCCTTCCTTTCATTACGAGGTAGTTTTGTTGCTTTTTTTTGGTTGTTTTTGTGATTCAAAATCATATTCTTCCATTCAATCTCAGTTTATCATTTGTGAGGTATGATGGTTTTGGTGTTATGAATAGGAGTCAAGAGTCCTCTTCTTTCTCAGATAAGTGGTGTGGGTGGCAGCGGACAACGCGTCACCAGCGGCAGATGAGGAAGGAGAGGCAGGGGTGGGAAGTCTCGAAGGGAAGAGAGGAGGGAGAGGGGGGGCCGTGTTTGATCAGGGATTAGGTTCATTTTTTGGGAATTAAAAATGAGTTACCGGGTTTCACAGAACCGCCCGGCTCACCAGTTTTAACTGGTCGGGTCATTGGGTCTCTATCGGGTTGGTGAACAACCGGTATTTTAAGCAAACCCGGCCGGGATTAGTGACCGGGTCACCGGATCTCCCTTTCAACCGGCCGGGCTGGTCCGAGTTTTAAAACACTGCATGAAATATATGCAATTAATATTTGCTTTAGGAATTCGATGCTTAGTTCCATTGATCTATCAAAGCCTCTTTCCTTTTTTGTTCAATATATTATTTCTGGTGATGTATTTTTGACTAGTTAAGATCGACAAATGGAATCTGATTTAATCATTTCAATACGGCAAAGTTGGTTGAAACTGTAAATCGTTGACAGATTAAGAAAGCATTATACAATTAATTAAGCACCCTTAAAGGTTGGTTAAAAAGTTTTAAGACCATAAATAAAATGTCATGACTCATTAGGTGGCTAAACATTATTAGCGGGAATTACAGGCATGTGCTTGCTGTTGAGTATAGTCTGATAGCGGAATTAAGCTATGTTTAGCTTATAGAAAGCAGTGGTTACACATCTTTTCTGCCTTTTATTGACATGACTAAAGCTAAGAGCCCTCATGGATGGTGGAATCTTGGGTTGTCAAGTTGTAAGATTTTGTTACTCAAAGCAATGGATATTGTACATTGTACATATGAATGATTAGCAAAAAATTCTACGACAAGTCGAGAAAAGCGACTAGAGAATTGCAAAAAAGAATACAAAACCATACGGATAAAGCAAATGCAATGGATGTAGAATGCTAACATTTCTTCTTCTAGCAACAGATTGAATATTGGGTCACCGTAGTCGAAATGAAAATGACATGTCTAATATCCAATTATATATGACTTAAAACGTGTAAGATATAACAGAGTAATTTCTTTACGCTCCTCGGTAAAAACAAAATAAAAACAATTCTTTACAGACCGTCCTCCTGAATAAATATCTTTAGACGTACAATTTACCTCTGGGTTATTTCATCTGACCCAAAATTGGGAAAGCCAAGATCGACCGTTCAAAGAAAGGAGCAACCAAAAAAATAGTATCACTGTGGCAACTGATTATTTGGTCCACCAAAGTACCAGCCACCGAATATAAATATTCCTACGGATGAATTCTTGCACCTAGTAAGTGGTTGCCGGACTAGTACTTCTTGTTGAAGAGTGAAGACATTTTTGATGTGCTCTCCCTCTCTTTATTGGTAATGACTCGTCGTCCAGCAAAATTAATACTTGATAAGCCTTTCAAATGAATACATAGGAGAATAATATTTTAAATTAAATTCTTAGTCTTTTAATACTGAAGTTGATTGTAATATTGATAAACTACAAGTTTAATATGCTATTTGAACTATAAAAGACTTCTAGAACAAAATATATATAAATTCATTTTTCTAGTGAAATTAGTAACTTTGCATCTAAGTTCAATCCATATTAAGACTCAATACATTTTTGAAAAACTAAAAAAAATGTAAATTCATATTTAATGTCGTCAGTATTAAATGGCATGGAATGCGTACGGAAAAGCGCCTGCACAAATATGTGCCGAAGGTGAGCCTATAAAAAGCACATGTGCGCACACACTCTTCTTTTGTCTTGTTTCTGCTTCTTAGAGGAATCTGATGGTACCATAACCCCATATCCATCCACAGATCTCTCTGCGCCTCTCTCTCCTCTGTCTTCCGCTGTTTCCTTCTTCATTAACTAATCCAACCATGTTAGGATCTCCTGAACTTCCTGACTGTTTCTACACAAACCCACCTCTCTTGATCCCTCCAATCACCCCTACTCCAAACCATTCTCTCTATCTCTCCAATCTTGATGATCAGAAGTTCCTTAGATTCTCCATTAAGTATCTTTACTTGTTCCAGAAATCCGTGAGCTCGGATATCTTGAAATGTTCCCTGTCTAGACTTCTTGTTGATTACTACCCATTAGCGGGCAGGTTGAGAACTACCACTCTAGATAATCAGAAGCTTGAGATTGATTGTTGTGGTGAAGGTGCTGTGCTGGTTGAAGCTTTCATGGATATCACTTGTGATGAGTTCCTCCAACTTTCCAGTAAACCAAACAGGTCCTGGCGAAAGCTCCTTTATAGAGTTGGAGCTCAGAGCTTCCTGGACATTCCTCCTCTTGTAGTTCAGGTTTGATTTTTCATTTCTTTATTCTTTTCAATTCTTTCTATACTCTGCCTATATAACAATTCTCTCCAACTTATAATTGTTTAATCAGGACTTTATATTAATTAGGTTGTTAACTCCTTGTTCATTTTGGTGATATTGGTTCCAAGCATACTGTAAAAACGTATTAGTATTCAAATATACTGTGACGATAAAAAAATGTCAATCGCACTTTTTTAGCTTTTCAATCTATTATCCTACTATTTTTCTATAACTTTTATTATCTACTACTCAGTTTACTGTTAATAAAAAAATAAATTAGGAAACATATTAATTAATATAAGAATGAAATAATTTAGGAGGAAGAGGATGAAGATTCCCAATTAGCTTACTACTGCAAAAATATTGTGACATTACCAATTATAGACAAATGTATACAGTTTGGACTTTGGAGTTGGATGAGTATGTGATCTATCCCTTTCAGGTCGTACATGACCCCTCCCAGACAGTGATGTTGCCTTCCCAACTAACATAAAACATTCTAAGGACATCCCAACACGACTCATCTGCCTTCTTTTTTAAAATATAACCACTCCGTTTTAGTGCCCCGTTCACTTCCCCTTCCGCTAGCCTTGGCTTAAGTAAATTAGCACTTCTTTTTCACCAACATATGGACAAGTATATTAGTCTTAAAATATGTGATCCGTCACCAATAAATTTGTATTTCATTAGTATTAGGTTGCCACCAGTATTAGAGTTCGAGAATTGGATTTAAAATGAGTTATCAAAGTATGTGACCACCCCTCGAGGGGTCCGAGTAGTGAGGGTATGTTGTCCTCACCACGAGGTTGTGGGTTCGAACTCACTTTCACAATGTTGAGTTGATCATGCATGTACTGCTCGTTCTCAATGAGATGCTACGATGACTACACTAGTGCACGGACCTAAGTCCGTTGTTGGTGTCAGCTATGACTCTCGAGAACATTCCGTAGCGGAGAGGTTTATTCTTTTACATGGTCACACTCAACAAAAATACGCTACCTACTAATTCTTCGGCAAAAAAAAAGTACGTGACCCGCCTCTGACCCTACCCCTCCGCTCTCCTAATCTTCCTTCCCTGTCACTAGCTTGGTTGGTGAGCTTGTACTCATGTCTTTTCCTTTCCTTTCATTTATTTTTGTTAGTTAATGACCAAAATGCCCTATTTTAATTTCATTAAAAAAATATTTGATTTAAATATGTGACGGTTGAAACTCGTCTGTTGTTACTGTTACACCGAACAGGTGACGAATCTACGGGGCGGAGGAATGATTCTGTGCACCGCCATCAACCACTGTATCTGCGACGGCATTGGCACTTCACAGTTCCTTCACGCCTGGGCCCACATCACTGCCAAACCGAATATTGATCTACCAATCCAACCGTTCCACAGCCGCCACGTGTTACGACCCAGGAATCCCCCGAAGCCGACGTTTTCACACCCCGGATATACCAGAAATACCCCCAAAGACAGCGACCAACACCCCGGAATCCGCCATCGTTTACAGTCCCAGCCACTGGTCCCGACATCCTTAACCTTCACCTCCTCCCAAGTCCTCCAATTAAAGAGGCAGTCCTTACCGTCGCTAAAATGCACCACCTTCGAAGCACTAGCGTCTCACACGTGGCGATCTTGGGTTAGATCATTGGACGCGTCGCCTTCACTTGCCGTCAAGCTTCTTTTCTCGGTTAACATCAGAAAAAAGGTAATTCCGGAAATGCCGCAGGGGTATTATGGGAATGGATTTGTTCTTGGGTGTGCCCAGACCCATGTGAAGGACTTGGTTGGTAGTAACTTGCACCATGGTGTGAAGTTGGTCCAAGAAGCGAAAGTGAAATTGACGGACGAGTACCTGAGGGGTATTGTTGATTTGATGGAG
>CAODLS010956330.1:0-17935 GCA_948243855.1 Flueggea neowawraea | reverse complement strand
TATGGCCCAATGACATTGTAATCTACTTAATTAAATCAAATGAGGTATTATTTTATCTAGTTATTATTCTTGTGCATAGTTAACTTGATAAAATGTCCATGAATGGTTATTCTACTTAAGTTAAATCAAATACGTGATTTGATATTAGAACCTTAAGACTCAAAAGAATAACATTCTAAATTATTCCTAGTCGATTGTTATCATAGGAGTGATAAGAAACTAAGACTAGTATGTGCTCTGTGAGATGACTGTGTTCTACAAGGTCATGAGATATAGAGATATCAATCAGAGGCATAAATACATGTTAGGGAACATTGTATTGGATCGATCCATTCATGAGAATACTCATGGTTATATGTCATGAGTATTTCTCATGCAATAATTATACTGAAAATCCTTAGACCTAAAATCACTATGGATTCTAGGTAAGGATTAGTATACTTTGACCATTTGCCTAACGCCTTCCGTAACTGGGGGCAAGTATGGAATTGATTGGGTATGCTAAGAATCATGCTAGAAACATGAGTGAAGTGAAGGGATTACCACTCTCTCATAAGAGAGAGAAGATATCACCGGCCACTTGAAAATGACACTGAGTAGTGCATGACCATGCCCAAATGAAATGATAAAAGAATTATCATTTATTTGATTGAGCCAATGTCATTTAAAGATCAAAAAATATTTTAGCAACAAATGAGGGTGACATGTTCCATGCCTCATGATAATCATGATATCGAAATGTAAAGAATTGTGTAAGGTTGCAATTAGATTTGTTGGCTCCTGTCGACATTCATTCAATTTGCGTAGTCACTACGTGTTGCTAGAGGCCTCTAGTTATTTATGAGTATTAATGTATATTAAACTCATTGCCAACATTGAATGAACCTACAGGATCACACACGAAAGATCTGGAACGAGTTTTATCTCTCTTCTTGCAATTAGGTCAAATGTTGACTTAAGGTGCATAGGTGAATTTTGGCTATGGTTACTATGGGTTAATTATATGATAATTCAGCCCATGACATGTTTAATTAATTAATCATGGATTAATTGATTTAATAAAGGCCCATATAGTGTAAGAAAATTAAGCTCAATGGTCATATCATAAAAGTTAGGAGCCTTTCCTTTTAAAGTAAGAATTAGACTTCCTAACCCAAAAGGAGTATGTGGCCGACCATGACATGATTTATTAGGAATTTTGGAGACATCTTAACCCTAATAGGATCACCTTAACACTATATAAAGGCCTAAGGTGTGATGCTACATGTAACCCTAATTGAGTTGGTGTTTTCAGCTCTAAGAGAACACAACCTAACCTAGCATTGCCGAACCTATATTCACCATTAGAGAGTGTTTAATTTAGTGCTAGCACACCTTAACTCATTCTAGTATAGATCTAGTGTGTGTGAAGTAGAGATCTTAGTCTTAAGGTTAAGGTTCTTACAAAGCTTGTAGCAAATCTAAGGAGTAAGGGTTCGTCCTTGGCAAAGGTGAACTAGGGCTCTTGATGAATAATCAAATCTAATTCAGCACTCATCATGTAAGTAAAGATTTGATATTTATCTAATCTATCAATTTAAGTTTGTTATTGGAGTGATTAGATGAAAATTTTTGTTATTCTGCCTATGTTTTCATGCTAAAACTCCAACAGTCGTATGGGAAGAGCTGGACTAGCTGACAAAGGCAAGATGCTCCTTAGGAATTTTAATTTGAATATTTCTGACATTGCCAGACACAAATCACATGCAAAATCAGAGGTGCAGGCTTTGATCAGATGTCTACACACACAAAACAAAGTGCAACAAATGTAGCAAGCCACTAGGTGAAAATCGCACATTCTGGATATCAGGGCAATGCACATAGAAGGTGACTCTATGCACGCAGAACTCAAGATCAACACATGTAGTAAAGAAGCAAAGCACATAGAAGTTGATCCAAATAAAGCCGAGACCACTAGATTTCTTGCAATGCACGTAGACCTGCATACACAGCATGCAGAACACGTACGTAGATGTGGCTACGCAAGTAGTAAAGGATAATGTCGCTATTGGACAGAATTTGTCTCATTTCACAACAGCTGCTTCGAGGATCCAACGACTATATTTTGAAGAGTAGCTATAAATAGATGTCCAGGTCAGCAGAGAAGTAAGAGATACATTTGCTAAGACTTGCTAATCATACTATCTCTCTTCTCTACCCTTAGAACCCAATCAAGCTATTTAATTGCAATCTTTTTGTTGGGTTGATTTTTAATCTGTTATACCTTTGGGTTTTAATCTGTAACAAGCAAAGTTGTTTGCTTTGGGTAGATAGGTTTTCTAGTAGCCTTAGAAAACTAGAGTTACGATTTGCTAGTTAAGCTCACAAAAACTAATTGTTCGGTTTCCTAGTTGATCCCTCAAAAACTAGAGTTACGGTTTGCTTGTTGAGCCCGCAAAAACAAATGTGTATCGATTTTCTTGTTGATCCCATACAAATAAGGTGTAATGGTTTTCCTCCACCCAAAAGTGAGGAGTTAGTTGATTGAACTCTCTAGTGAATCTAGAGGAGTGGAAGTAGGTCAAGAGGACCGAACCACTATAAATATCGGACTTTGATTTTCTCTCTCCCTTACTCTCTATATTTATTTTGCCTTACACTTGCTTTATATTGTTTGTGAATTGGTGATTTAAAGCTTTCGCTCTTATACTTTTATTTTTATTATAAAAGACTTTGTTATTTACTTTGACTTGCAAAAGATTTTCCACAAAGTTTTTAACTTGTTAAAACTTCAATTCACCCCGTCTTGGAGTGCCATTTCCATTTTCATTTGGACCAAACCGCATTTACAATTGGTATCAAAGCGAGTGCTCTTGATATTATTTTTGGCTTAACATCCAAAGAGTCAAAGATCCAAAATAATGGCATTTCTTGATAGTATTCACAGATATGAAGGATTGGCAATTAATAGAGCTCCTTTCTTTGATGGCAGTGACTATAAATATTGGAAAACAAGAATGATGGTCTTCCTTAAATGTGAAGCAGAAGAAATATGGGAAGTAGTAGAAAATGGTCCTTATGTCCCCAGAAAGACTGTCAATGGTGTTGAAAGGATGAAAACAAAAGAAGAATGGACGCATTATGACAAAGAGATGGTGCGCTATACAAATAAGGCTATGCATATACTTTATTGTGCATTGAGCAAATCTCAGTTCAAAAAAGTCCAACAATGTCAGAACGCTTATAAAATCTGGAGGACTTTGAAAGTTACTTACGAAGGCACCTTACAAGTGAAAGAGAACAAGATCTCCCTCATTGTTCATAAATATGAGATGTTCAAGATGGAGGAGGATGAATCCATTCAAGACATGTTTGATCGATTCAATGACATCATCAATGGCCTCAAATCTCTTGAAAAATTATATACAAATTCTGAGATAGTGAGGAAGATTCTGAGATCACTTCCTAAATCATGGGCTTCCAAGAAAGATGATATCCTTGAAGCCAAATATCTCTCTTCTCTTCCATTGGAGGAACTGCTTGGATCTTTATTCACACATGAAATGGGTTTGGAAGAAGAAGATAAGGGAAAAAAGAAAAAGAAGAAGGACATTAGTATTGCTCTTAAGGCATCCTCAAAATATATTGAAAGTTCAAGTGAGGATGATGAGGAAGAAGAAGCTGACCATGAAGATGTGGAATTTCTCACAAAGAAATTTTGCAAATTTCTTAATGAAGAAAGAGAGGCAAAGAATCCCAGCAAGAAGAAGAGCAAACTTATTTGTTATGACTGTCATGAACCGAGTCATGCTAGACCAGAATGTTCATATTTGAAGAAGCATAGCCAAAGAAGAAAAAGAAGAATCCTTGATGATTCCAGCTCAGTGATGATGATGAAGTTGGAGGGATATGCTTAACTGCAATTAAGGAAAAAAGAGAAAATCGAAAATGTGGGACCCTCTCCTTGAACTCAAAATGACATATGCTTTTTAAACTATTTGATTGATTTGTTGTTTACACATGTTAAACTTCTGTTTTTCAAAGGGGGAGATATTTCTTTTTACTCTTTATGCATATTTTGAAACAAACAAGGGGAGTTTTGATTCCAAAGTACTTTTATTTGAAAATATCTTGTACTTAGGGAAGATAAATATGCTTACTGATTTTCTCATACCTTTTTTGAAAAAGGGGGAGAATGTTTATTTCCCTTATTCTTTTAGATGATACAAAAAAGGGAGAATATGGCATGAATTTGAAGTTGCTTTGCATATTTACTGCTTTAATATCAATTGGTATCAAATGTGCTTAAATGTGTTTATTTGCTTTATCATTTGCAATTGGTACCTTACTGCTTTGAACATCATATATTATTGTATTGAGCTAACCAAGTGACAAGGACTAAAATCCTTGATCAATTTGTTGTTATTGATGAATAGATGTTCAAATTCATGTATGTTTTGTCATCATCAAAAAGTGAGAGATTGTTGAGTTCAGTTTTGATGATGATGAATGCAAAACATCCATGAAATAGGCTCAAAGCTGCAAACTTGCTTATATCTAGCAATAAAGCACCTTATGAGTAATCAAAGCACATTGAAGGACGCATAGATATGTCCTACGCACACAACAAAACCTACAAAGCGCATAGACGTGTATGGCAGTAAAGGCAAAAAGTATCAGATCTTTTCTCTACGCACACAGTAGTTGGTACTACGCACGTTGACGAGCATCCAGATTGATGAGGAGAAAGCCAAGGCACACAGATGCACATTGAGATGAATGGTGTGCACGTTGATGAGCAAAGACGTGATCATTAAAGCAAAGTTCAACGCATGCAGAAGGCAAATGCAATGCACATAGACGAATATGACATGTGATTGAAGTAAAGCCAAAATTTGTTGCAGCGTGTCAGAACTTCAAAAAGGAAATATTCTCTGACATTAATTCAGAGAATATCAGAATAGTGAGTCACGCACAAATCATGAAAATACTAAGGTGCCAAATGGGGAGAGCTGGACTAATTGACAAAGTCAAGAGGCTCCTTAGGAATTTGAATTTGAATATTTTTGACATTCCCCGACACAAATCACATGCAAAATCAGAGGTGCAGACTTTGATTAGATGTCTACGCACACATAACAAAGTGCAATGCACGTAGGAAGCCACTGGGTGAAAATCGCACATTCTGGATATCAGGGCAATGCACGTAGAAGGTGGCTCTATGCATGCAGAACTCAAGATCAACGCACGTAGAAAAGAAGCAAAGCACGTAGTAAATGATGACGTCGCTACTGGACATAATTTGTCTCATTTCACAACGGCTACTTCGAGGCTCTAACAGCTATATTTCGAAGAGTGGCTATAAATAGACGTCCAGGTCAGAAGAGAAGTAAGAGATACTTTGGCTAAGACTTGCTAATCATACTATCTCTCTTCTCTACCTTTAGAACCCAATCAAGCTATTTACTTCCAATCTTTTTGTTAGGTTGAGTTTTAATCTATTATACCTTTGGGATTTAATTTGTAACAAGCAAAGTTGTTTGCTTTGGGTAGATAGGTTTTCTAGTGAGCCTTAGAAAACTAGAGTTACGGTTTGCTAGTTAAGCCCGCATAAACTAGTGGTTCAGTTTCCTAGTTGATCCTGTAAAAACTAGAGTTACGGTTTCCTAATTTATCCTGCAAAAACTAGAGCTACGGTTTGCTTGTTGAGCCCGCAAAAACAAGTGTGTATCGGTTTTCTTGTTGATCCTGTAAAAACAAAGTGTAACGGTTTTCCTCCACCCGAAAGTAAGAAGTTAGTTGATTGAACTCTCTAGTGAATCTAGAGGAGTGGACGTAGGTCAAGAGGACCGGACCACTATAAATATCGAGCTTTGATTTTCTCTCTCCCTTACTCACTATATTTATTTTGCCTTACACTTGCTTTATATTTTTTGTGAATTGGTGATTTAAAGCTTCCGCTCTTATACTTTGATTTTAATTATAAAAGACTTTGTTATTTGCTTTGATTTGCAAAAGATTTTTGACAAAGTTTTTAACTTGATAAAACTCTAATTCACCTCGTCTTGGAGTGCCATTTTCCATTCTCATTTGGACCAAACAACATTTACAAAACTGCGGGCTCCTCATCCCAAATGGAATTTATATTTGAGATTTTTTTTGGATTCCAATGTTGTTTTGATCGTATTGTCAATATTTTTTAGAAATGATATTTGTCATTTATTTGTTGAATAATGAATTATGAAGAATAATTTCCAGATCTTGTTAATTTGATCTTGTTAATTGCATTCCAATGTTGTTTTGATTGTATTGTCAGCTAGAATTTTTAGGTTTTGAAAGCTTCTACAAGTTGGCTGTAATTTTGAGACCTTCTCTATTGGCATACATGAAATTCATGAAAATATCAAATGACTCCGAGTTAGTTAATATGGAAAAGCAGCTTTCTTTGACAGAGAAAAAGATTATGGATGCGTTAGTTTTCTTAGTTGACTCTAGAAGGGAAAATTGCTTCTTAAAATTAAGTTCCATCACTAATGGAGTTTGGTCACTAATTCAAAAGGAATTGGATTCAAAGAAAAATTCAGTGGATACCTTTGGTTCAGATAATATGAACAAAAAAAATTGTTAGAAAATCTTTTAAAAGTGAACCAGTTGTTGATGAATATAATCTTCAGCACCTTGCTTTTTTGACTGTCATGGAAGCAACAGGTAGAGAATTCAGTTAGTGAATGGCCATTACAAAAACAAATGTGTTTGTAGAGGGGGAGAGAGAGAGAGAGATAAAGGCAGAGAAAGAGAGAGATTTGTTCAGAGAGAGTGTGAGTTTGTGTTGTGTGATGTGTAGTGTGAAAAAGAGGAAGAAAGATTCGATCTGATTGTGAGAAGCATGTGAATTTTAGGGATTGTGAGAGTTAAATGAATGATGTGGCATTAAGTGACGTGGCAAGTATGATATGGCTGAAAAGTTGATAGCACATCAGCAATATTGAAATGCTTATGCATCTCAAAACATGTCAACGAACGTGCCTGCTAGTTTTGTACCCTAGTCTGATCATACATATACATTGTCATTTGGTTTATTTAATAAAAAGACATTTCATTTCATATCTATGAAATATTATATATATTTTATGACGATGAAACTTCCATGAATAGTTTATTCTTCCTTGTGTCATCAAGTGTGTGACTTGATATTAAAACCATAAGGTAAACGAAATACTATTCTAAATGTCCCTAATCGATTATTATCATAGAAATGATAATAAATTAAGGTTAGTATATTACAAAGTGGATAATCACATTTTACTGATTATGGATATGAGATATCACTTAGAACATAGATATATGTTAGGGAACATGTATTGGACTGGCATGCTATGAAAGCACTTCATGGATTGATGTCACAAGTAGCTTTCATGCATTGGTGATACTCTGACTGAAAATCATTATCGACTCCTACATGAGGAATCACATGTTTTAACTTAGTCAAACGTTATTCGTAACAGGGTAACAATAAAGGCTATGATTGAATATATCATGAATCTTGTAGAGGAGTGATAGTTAGTGAGAGTGATGAATTTGTTTCTCTTATGAAGAGTGATCTCGAGGCCACTTGATGAGTAGGATTGATGGAATGTATGCATATTCGAATGAATTGATAAAGGGTTATCAATGTCATTTGTTATATCAATCTACTTGGGATTAAGAAACACGTTAAGCAATGTAAGGTTGATATGTGACCATGCCTTAAGCTTAAATGAGATATCATGAGACAAAATGACTAAATATCAAATTGTGAAAGGTTAACTCGGATCACTGACTCCACTTGATTTTTTAGTTGTCATAATGTATTACTAGATACCGCTTATAGACTTTGCGGCCAACTTTTGGGACAATGCTCATTGCCAATTTCAAGTGGGCATATTGGATCACACACTAGAACAAATTAGATTAGATTACAAATATTCTATCTTGTGGTATTTGAATTATCGAGATAATTAATTTGATTAATTATTAATAATTCAGGATTTTATGATTTATATCTTAAATATGATATAAGATATAATCCATTAATGTAATGGGCTTTTATTATAAATTGCATCTTATTAAGTTAAATATTTTGTAGACATGTTATTATGTATGACATAATAAATTTGGCCCATATATTTTAATAAGGGAGTGATTTATTTAATGATAATGTATCATGTAATTAAAAGTCCAATAACATTAATAAACCCACATTGAATTTCAGCACACTCCTCCTATTTTATAGAAATCTTTATTCTTGTATGACCAGGATAAAATTCGGCACAAAATAGGAGTGTATGACTAATTTGGAGTACATGACTAATTAGGAATATTACTCTTATGTGACAAGGAAAATAAAACACTAATTAGGATGCCACTAATTCAGCACACTCCTATTTTTTAGGAGCAATAATTAGAGCACATAATTAATTAGGAAGTACTTATTCTATAATACCCCATATTTTTGGATAATTTTAAATAAATTTGAGTTAAATTTGAATTTTTGTTTTGGTGATTGAAGGGTTAATTTTATGTTTAAGATGTTAATTAGGTGATTAATGAGGTTTTTGAAGTGGTTAAAGTTGATATATTAAGTGGAATTTGGTAGAAATTGGAAGAAAAATTCAGAAGAAAAAAAAAGAAAACCATGAACGTGCTATAGGTCGTTCATCAGCCTCCTCCGTGTTGAATCAAAATGACTTTTCTTTTTGTGATGATGTCTAGGCTGAGGAGCATTGAACGTGCGCGCATTCACGCGAAGCCACCAAACGGCAAGTCGTCACTGTTGAATTCAGTTTTGATGATGATGAATGTAAAACATTCATGAAATAAGTGCAAACCTGTAGACTTGCTCATATCTATCCATAAATCACCTTATGAGTCATCAAAGCATGTTGAAAGATGCACCGCTAAGTCCTACGCACACAGCAGAGCCTACAAAACGCATAGACGTGTATGGCAGTGAAGGCAGAAAGCATCAGATCTTTCTCTATACACGCAGTAGTTGGTACTATGCACATTGACGAGCATCCAGATTGATGAGGAGAAAGTCAAGGCACGCAGATGCACGTTGAGATGAATGGTGTGCGCGTTGATGAGCAAAGACGTGATCATTAAAGTAAAGCTCAACGCACGCAGAAGGCAAATGCAATGCACGTAAACGAAGATGACATGTGATTGAAGTAAAGCCAAAATCTATTACAGTCTGTCAGAACTTCAAAAATGGGGTATTCCCTGACATGAATTCAGAGAATATCAGAACAGTGAGTTACGCACAAAGCATGAAAATACAAAGGTGTCAAATGAGGAGAGCTGGACTAGCTGACAAAATCAAGACACTCATTGGGAATTTGAATTTGAATATTTCTGACATTCCTTGACACAAATAACATGCAAAATCAGAGGTGCAGACTTTGATCAGACTTCTACGCACATAGAACAAAGTGTAACGAACGTAGCAAGCTACTTGGTGAACATTGCACATTCTGGATAGTAAGGTGGCACTATGCACGCAAAACTCGAGATCAAGGCATGCAGTAAAGAAACAAAACACGTAAAAGTTGATCCACATAAAACCAAGGCCACTGGAGTTCTTGCAATGCACGTAGACCTGCATACACAGCACGCAAAACCCAGATGGAATGAAATACTACACACGTAGATGGTGGCTATGCACGTAGTAAAGAATGATGTCACTACTGGATAGAATTTGTCTTATTTCACAACGACTACTTCGAGGCTCCAACGGTTATATTCTTGCAAATGGCTATAAATAGATGTTAAAGGTTAGAAAAGAAGTAAGAGATATCTTTGCTAAGACTTGCTAATCATTTTATCTCTCTTCCCTACCTTTAGAACCCAATCAAGCTATTTACTTGCCATCTTATTGTTGGGTTGAGCTTTAATCTGTTATACCTTTGGGGTTTAATCTATAACAAGCAAAGTTGTTTACTTTGGGTAGATAGATTTTCTAGTGAGTCTTAGAAAACTCGAGTTACGGCTTGCTAGTTAAGCCCGCAAAAACTAGTGGTTCGGTTTCCTAGTTTATCCCGCAAAAACTAGAGTTACGATTTTCTAGTTGATCCCGCAAAAACTAGAGTTATGGTTTGCTAATTAAGCCCACAAAAACTAGTGGTTCGGTTTCCTAGTTGATCCTGCAAAAACTAGAGTTATTGTTTCCTAGTTGATCCTGCAAAAACTAGAGTTATGGTTTGCTTGTTGAGCCCGCAAAAACAAGTGTGTATTGGTTTTCTTGTTAATCCCGTAAAAATAAGGTGTAACGGTTTCCCTCCATCCGGAAGTGAGGAGTTAGTTAATTGAACTCTCTAGTGAATCTACAGGAGTGGACGTAGGTCAAGAGGATCGAACCACTATAAATATCGAGCTTTGTTTTTCTCTCTCCTTTACTCTCTATATTTACTTTGCCTTACACTTGGTTTATATTGTTTGTGAATTGGTGATTTAAAGCTTCTGCTCTTAGACTTTGATTTTAATCATAAAAGATTTTGTTATTTGCTTTGATTTGCAAAAGATTTTCAAAAATTTTTTTAACTTGCTAAAAATCCAATTCACCCCCTCTTGGAGTACCATTTCCATTCTCATTGGGACAAAACCGTATTTACAATCACGTGTTGTTGTTGTTGGAATTCATGGCTAGTTTATGACATTCATAAGCAAGTAGTGCAGCGAAAATAACAACAATTTTAAGCCTTGAAGTCCACCAAGGACCCATGCATATCAACATATATGATTAGGGGTAGTAGATTTACCTTAGATCCAAAGCTTGAATGTTCGATCGTATGAGGTGTTGGTGTAGCTTTTAGTATTCAAAACTCGAACCACCCTTTTTAACTCATGTTGCCTTTGTGCGAATGTTTCTAGAGGTATCCACACAAACGAACCTTCTTTGGATTGATGGAGTGTACTAGCACCCTTTTAGAATCTCTATTCTAAAAGCTCACAAATAATTTTTTCTCTCTTTGTTTATGCCACTCACTAATTCGGCTTTGCCTTGAAAGAATAGCAAGGAGTGCTACCTATTTATAGGCATATGAGGAGACCTAAATAGGTGCACTATAGGACCCGAAATTCCCCCTTGCTTGCCCTCCAAGAATTCGACCTCTTCCTATTCTAGTAGGGGTGTGCCGAATTCCTATTTAGTCGCACTAGGGTTTGTCTTTCTTGTCTTACAAGAATAAACACTTCCTAATTAATTTTGTCACATACATATTAGGGTTTTATTTTCGTTGTCACACAAGAATAAAACTCCTAATTATTCATGAACTCCTAATTAGTTAGTGCATGTGCCGAAATTCTCCTTGTCTTACAAGGATTAAGACTCCTAAAAAATAGGAGGATGGATGTATTTGCCGAATTTATTAATGGGAATATTAATGTTGTTGGTTTTTTAATTATATCATACATTATCATTAAATAAATCACTCACATGGGTCGAATTATGTCACACATAATTAAATAATTATAACCATGATAATTGGTGATTGATATTAAAAGTCCATTACATTAATGGATTATGTATTAAATCTTATTTAACACATAAATTCATAAAACCTTGAATTATTATTGATTAATCAAATTAATTATCTTAATAATTCAATCACCACAAGAGAGATTATTAGTGAACCAATCCAATTCATTCTTGTGTGTGACCCAATAGGCCCACTCGAAATTGGCAATGGGCCTTGTCCCAAACCTTTGGGCTTAAAGTCCATAAGCAGTATCTAGTAATATATTATGGCAACAAAAAATCGAGTGGATATCGGTGATCCGAGTTAACCTTTCACAATCTGATATTTAGTCCTTTTGTCTCACGGTATCTCATTTAAGCATAAGGCATGGTTATATGTCAACCTTATATTGCTTAATGTATTTCTTGATCTCAAGCAGATTCATATAACAAATGATATTGATAAATTCTTTTATCAATTCATTCGAGTGTGCATACATTCCATCAATCATACTCATCAAGTGACCAAGAGATATCACTCTTCATAAGAGGAACAAATCCATCACTCTCACTATCACTCATCTACATGGTTCATGACATATCCAATCATAGTCTTTACTGTTACCCTATTACAGATAATGTTTGACTAAGTCAAAACATGAGATTCCTCATGTGAGAGTCGATAGTGAGTTTTAGTCAGATGACTCAAACATCACCACTGCATGAAAGCTACTTTGTGACAACAATCCATGAAGTGCTTTTATAGCGGGTCAATCCAATACATGTTGACATGTATCTATGTTCTAAGCGATATCTCATATCCATAATCAGTAAAACGTGATTATCCACTTAGCAACATACCAACCTTAATTCATTATCATTCTCATGATAATAATCGATTAGGGACATTTATAATATCATTCATTTTATCCTTATGGTTTTACTATCAAGTCACACACTTGATGACATAAGGAAGAATAAACTATTCATGAAGTTTTATCTTCATAAAAAATATGATATTTCATACAAATAAAATGTCTCTTTGTTAAATAATTAAATGACAATGTATATTAATGATTAGACTATGGCACAATTCTAACAATTGTTCGCATCTCCTCCCTGTCTTTTGTGCACGTGTTGCAGCTGAGTATACACAGAACAACTCTATTTTGTCTTTCTTCCCCTTCCCAGCATAGAAACGGTGTCGTTTTGCACTTGACATCTTTCTTTTAAACCAAACCCGACTCTCTTTCTCTCTTCTCCATTTCTCTTCAAAATTTTCATCCAAATCTCTTGGCTTCAGATCGTGTCTCCTTCAATATTGAGATAAGATCATCAATTATTTTTGGATTATTGCTCCATTTTATGCATTTGTTTGCTTGAAATTATGGTTGAACAAAAATGGGTTTGAATGGAGCTAGGGTTTGGTTTTGTGTGGATTTGTGGCTTGATTTGAAGTTGTCTTTGTTAGATTTAAGTATGAGGAGCATGGGAGAACATGAATTTAGCTTGAAAGATGAGAAATTAGTGATTATTTATCTTGGGTTTATTTGGTCCAAAATTTTCGATTAAAGAAATGAATGGTTTTAGGATGAATTGATGGAAACCAATGTTATATTTGGACTCCTGGGATGATTTTGAGTGGCTTGGAACAATTGAAAATATTGGGTCCCGCTCGATTCGAGTTTTGTGGTATTTTTGGAAATAATTTTTGTCCTGGGGAATTAGGTGTAAATTGTTGATTATTCTAAAATAATTAAAGGATTGGGACTGACATTTTACATGGATGTTTAGATTTGTAATTTTGTGAAAATATGTTCTAGAATTGTAATTTTTGAAAAATTGTGGCTAGTTTTGCAATTTTGATAAATTGGAGATTTTATTTATAATTTGAGTTATTTGGAGGATTTATTTATAAATTCTAAAAGTTTGGGGATTAATTATTAATTTTTGAGATTTTAGGAAATAAAGTGTAATTTTACAAAATTCGGGGACAAATCGTAATTTTACATAGATTTTTATTTTTGGGACGAGAGTGTTACATCTTGACCAAAATAGGTTTTTGGCCTTCATCTGAGTGTCCGAGTCTGCATATGCATGTGAACACATTTCGGTACAGTCACAGTACCAGCATCATATTTTGCTTTGTTTCTGATATTTTTGTTCCAACTTCGTGTTCCTGCCAGCACGATCAGCCAACCACGAGTGGCACTTGACTGGATCCTTAGCATCGGATACTAGGTGAGTGAAATGTCAGCTTTAGACACATAAGCTGTGTCTTCTAAATTCTATATTTTTGTTGTGTTTGGCATTCCTCTGAAAATGGGATTAATAATGGTTAGTTAATTAATAATCTGGTTATGTGATTATTAATGCTTAGTTTTTGTTTTTGAAAATTAAAACATTTATTTATGGTATTTGAATATTTTTCTGCAAATTAACTTTGTTTCAGAAATTGAATATTTATATAAGGTATATAAATATTCTTTGTAAAAAATGATTCTGTTTGCTTGTGCGTATGCTATATATATATATATATATATATATTCAATATGGGAGCACCTGTGCTATGTAGGGTAAACATAGCATATGGTATACCAATGCGCAATAAATGCCCAATTACCAGGGTTTATGGTAGTCGCATGTCCGGTCAGATGCATGTACTCAGTTTTAGCTTGGTGGCAGGGTCCACCCTTATCATTGCATATTTATCTGTCAGTTTCAGATCCCATATCCGTTTTTGACATACGATATATGGTGTATATATATATATATCATGTGTGTTTCTGTCTGTTGTTTGTCTTGGGTGCAAATGATTTCTAAAGAGAATTTCTAAATTATTATATTATATTAGCATGTGTGCGTCTATATACTTATATCTGTGTGTGTTTTGAATTGTTTTCAAAACAGTTTTTGTGAGGTCTGAAGCCGATCTGGAGCGTCGTTTCCTCACTAGAATTCTTACCCATTTTCTTTTGTTTCTTGTCTATATCCTTATCTTACTTTCAGGTTCTCTTTTTGGGCATTCGGTAACCGTCCAATATCTTGATCCTAGTGAGACGTTCCATTTAATTGTGAGTGCCCTTTTGGTTCGGGCTCCTTTGTTTTAGTAAAGCTCTACACTAGGTTGCGATTGGGTTACTAGGTTTATTTTGTCTATTGGATTTAAGATTATTTTATGTTATATTTTTATATTCGGATGATATTATGATTTTGATTTGTATAACTTATTTACATATATACATATGATTTAAATACAAAGTGCTTTATATTTTATAAATGTTTTGATAACTTTTTTTATCAAATAAATTGGGTAGAGTTTCTATAATCCGAGGCTTGTGCGAGTCGGGTTGGGCTTCTATATACGGTTCACCTCGTACGTCGGTCATGACCAGACTTTGGGTCGTGACATATTCTAGTGGGACAAGAAAGGTTAACCCTAGTGCACCTATTTAGGTTTTTTTAGATGCCTATAAATATGAGAGGCTATGCCGAATTTATTCTATGGCAATGGCTTGTCCGAATTGGTGAGTGTTACATACAAAGAGAGAAAAATTATTTTGTGAGAATTATAATAGAGATTCTAAAGAGTGCTAGTACACTCCACCTAGAGTTGTTGCCGGTTTGGGAACCGCCAGTTTCGGTTCAGGAACCGGCGGTTCCGGTTTGTAGAATGGACGAACCAGACTGCTTCGGTTCGGCTCCAGTTCCGATTTTGACCGGTTCAACCGCCGGTTTAGTTTCGATTCCGATTCGTTTCTCTTTTTTTTTTGAAATTTTATTTTTAATCAACTATTTAATCCTGTCTTTTTTTTTTCGGTTTGTAAATTTTATTATATTCAATAATTAACTATAGTACCAATAATACATTGTATTCCAAAGATTTTTTTTGATAATTTCCAAACAAATTAACTATTCTACTAATAATTATATCACATAATTTTAAACAAAATTAAACAAAAACTCATTAAATTTTATTAGATGTCCTCACTTGTGGCGGAGGAATACCGTTGTTGCAATACCGAGTTTAATTATACAATACAAATATACAATAATTAACAATACATGATAAATTAAAAATAGAAGTAAAAAATGAAAAAAAAACTATACTAACTATTGTAAAAAGTAGAAGAAATTTGAAAAATGTAATTGTAAAAAATAAATTTAAAAAATATAGAAAACGTAATTGCAATAATAAAATATATAAATAATTAATTAGAAAAATTTAGAGCAAAATAAATTTTTGGGAGAGTGTGAGTGTAGAAGAGATTGAGAAAAAAAGAAATAGTGTAAATTGGGTAGAAATGAGGTGAGGTATTTATAGAGTTGAAAAAATAAAAAAAAAATAAAAAAGGAAATAATCGTTGGAACTGCCGGTTCCAACGTTCAAACCGGTGGTTAGACGGTTTTCATAAGGGTCGAACCGGAAACTAAACTGCAACCCTCCGATTTTGACCGGTTCAATTCCGGTTCGGTTTGCCGGTTCAGGTTTGAATTTTACATCTCTAACTCCACCAATCCAAAGGTAGTTTGTTTGTGTGGATATTTTTAGACACATTCGAGAAAAGACAACGTGAGAAAAGAAGATTCAGGTTTTTGAATACTAAAAACTACACCAACACTCCATTCGATCAAACATTGAGCTTTGGATCTAAAGTAGAACCACTAACCCTAATCATATTTGTTGATGTGCAAGGATTTTTGGTAGAATTCTAGGTTAAAATTTTTGTTATTTCCGTTGCGTTATATTTTTATGAATATCATAAAATAGTCACGAATTTCAATGGTGTCATGCCACCTCAAAGCTCCATTATCACAATCGTTGTTAAACGATGACATTTTTAAAATTTAAAGGATAATATAATATCATTTTTGCAAGTTAAAAATATTTTGTAAATGGTCGCAACGTTCAAAGAGGAACTTGTATGTTGGCTATAAGTCCAGGAGTTCACGTGTATTAGATCAATTATATTTTACTTTTATATATTAGTATAGATTTTTACAATTTCATAACTCGAAACGTTTCGGTTCTGTGTAATTTCCTAAAAAATAAACAACTCTATCTAAAAGAAAAAGAGTTAATTGCCGCGTTTTTTAACTAGTAAATCCGAGTGGCTGACGTGTAAGAATGCTGAAATATGCAAAAAAAAAAGCGACATAAAAGCCAAAAAAGAGCCACCGCGTCCCGGTAGCCCGTAAAACGCCTCCCGCTCCTCTTAGAAGATCCCAGTCGTCCATTTCTCTTTCGTCACTCATATTTCCATTTCTTTCTTGT
The DNA here is from genome assembly GCA_948243855.1 of Flueggea neowawraea. Lineage (NCBI taxonomy): Eukaryota > Viridiplantae > Streptophyta > Magnoliopsida > Malpighiales > Phyllanthaceae > Flueggea > Flueggea neowawraea. The sequence continues at coordinate 1,187 of CAODLS010956330.1, read as the reverse complement.
CCAGAAAGAAAGAAACAACTCAAATCCTCCACCACCACTTCCTATATATACTGGCCCCATTTTCAGCTTTGCCAATTCACTTCACGACCACTTCGATCGCAACCGAAAAGTCGCCGGATAGTACGGACAACTACAATAATGCATCTCTACAATGCGTGGCTTCCGCCGCCGGTGGCGGAAGAGACGAAGCGAGAGGGGGAATCGTTTGCTCGTGTCGTTAACGAAGTCAAAGCTGCTTACAACCCCAATGATCCTGACTCTGTCTACGCCACTCTTAAGTGGATTTCAGTTATTGACCTGTCAGTGTCTTTCTCTGTTGTCGTTTTTCAGCATTTGTGTTTGGTTTTTGATTGAATTTCATATAATTCTGTAACTTTTGTAGGTTCGTGAAAGCGAAGAGTGACGTGGCGGTGGAGGATGTGGCTGAGGTTGTAGAAATTGGGATTGAGTTGTTCAATAAGTCGCTGAATAAACTCTATGCTCAGGTCTTCTGTTTTGCTTTTGTTAGAAAGAATTTCGTGTTTGTACTTGTTTTGTTTGACTAAAGCGTGTCGTTTTGGCTGGGGTTGATAGGTTAGATGGGGAAATATCTTAGTGAGACTGCTTAATAAGTACAGAAACAAGTTGAACTTGAAAGTTCAGTGGCGACCGCTCTATGATACTTTGATTCAGACTCATTTTACGAGGTGATTTTTCTTTTTTGAATTTGTGAATGGTGTTTTTGAGTCGTGAAATGTATTTCCGTTTTGTTTATGAAGTGGCTCGTCTGTTTCTGATATCGTGAAGATGTAGTTTATTGAGCAAATGCAGAATTTAAGTGCTTCAGTTTTGAAGCTCCGTCAGTGATGCTTACTCTATGAATTCCATTTTACCCTCCCTATGATCATTACGTCTTAGCAAAATATTTGGCTTTTGAATTTTGTGTTTCTTGATGTCTTTCTCTTGTCTTTTCTTGTCGACTTTATTATAAACATGAGTTTTTGAAGGATTTTTGATGGTTAACGTCATGTTTATTTTACTTGTTTTGTTCTTTTTCTGAATTATTGTTGTTCTTAGCAGAAATACGGGTCCAGAGGGATGGAGGTTGAGACAGAGGCATTTTGAGACTGTTACATCCCTTGTTAGATCTTGTAGGAGGTTCTTTCCTGCTGGTTCGGCTTTGGAGATATGGTCAGAGTTTAGGTGAG
>CAODLS010956276.1:0-15816 GCA_948243855.1 Flueggea neowawraea | reverse complement strand
TAATTTACGAATTTGCATATATATATTTATATGTTGTTTATAAGTTTTTTTTGTTCATATATTGATTGAAATTGATTGAATTTTATTTATAAACAATATATCAACAATTATAACAGCATATAAACAAGTTGTTTTGAATTTCGAAATAATAAAACAATACAAACAACAAAACAACAACATGTCAAAAACATATAACAAAAATTCCACAACTTTAATATATTGTTGATATGTTGTTTATGTGTTATTTCCTATTTATATATCGATTAGACTTGATTGAACATTGTTTATAAACAACATATAAATATGATGCCTTGAATTTTGAAATAAAAAATAACATAAACAACACATCAACAACATTCCAACAATATACAGACAACTGTATATGTAGAGATGAAATATTGGAAAATGTATTTGTAATAAGCATACTCAGTCCGAAGGAGAAATTTTGCAAACATTATGTGGTATATCACGTAATTATCACATTCATCAATTAAGGATTCAAACAGCTCATTTTCAATATTTCAAACAAAATCTCAAAATTATGAATATATAACTCTAACTTTATAAATTATAAATTTATAAATTTGTTTAGAATTTATTTTTTTTTTCATTGTATATTTGTTTATAACTTATTTAAAATTTGTTCAGTATTGCTTCATTGTATTTCTATTCAACAACAAAATAATATAAAATTAACAGCAATAAACTAACAAACAAATAATATAAAATTAACAACAAATCAATAATAAACTAACAACATATCAATAAAATATTATCAATTTGCAAAAATATAAACTGTGAATTTAAAAAGTCATACTGTAAATCAATAATTTTGAGAAAGTGTATCTATAATAAGAAGAAATATTGCAAATTAATGTTGGTGTACACGTAATTTCTTCCAACAAGTTGTCACAGGAAATTAGATAAATGCTTTATGATTATAAGAGATCATCACCCATTAGACATTAACATGATGCAGAAAAATAAGCTATAGGAAATACTTCATGGCATTTACTTTCACGATCATGGACTTCCTACCCTGCAAATGCAAGCCGTGACTTGATCTCTTTGTCCATATGTGCAGTTTTTTTATTAAGTACAACTGTTTCTATCCTAACGTGCCCAACTACCTGTTGGTCTAGTGCACTTTGCCCTCCACATATGCAGTTCAGAAAACTTAAGTTACAACTGATTAAATAAAAAATAGTACTTTGTTCACCTTAAGGGTCTCAAGACTATAATAGACAGAACAGATCTAAGTACATCCGCGAGCATTGCATTCCATGTACTCCAACAAGATATATCCCGTCAAATTACAGTCTATTAATATACTACAAAAAAATGAGTAACAATACAGACTCACCAAATCTGTTAAAAACCATAATATCCCAAAAAGGCAGGCAAGGACCTAAAATATAATCAAAGTCAATCATGGACTCCTGCCACTGATAAAAATCAAATCGTACGTGGACTTCGCAGCTAATCCAAATCAAATCATGTGTGGGCTCTGCCACTGATCAAAATTAAATCATACGTGAAATCTGTCACTTATCAAAATCAAATCATGTGTCGGGACCGGACACATGGCTACCAACATCCCTTGTAGCTGGGATTTGTCAAACATTGGTATACCAACGGCTACGTTCTGAGTCAAAATTTTTATACCAAAAACTTATGCAATATTGTAAAACCAAAAGGTATACAAATAAGTATTTATTTTCGAAAATACAAATACCTACCTACGAAACATTTGTTCAGAAAAACATTCAGAAATCCAAGTAAAATACTTGGTCCAAATATTTCAAAATTCCAAAACAGAGTACCTTTTCAAAGGTTATAGCAAATATCAAAACAAAATATTTATTTCAAAAATCATGCTCACAAAAATTTTCAAACTGATTTTCAACCAAGGTTTTCACATGATCCAAAAAATTTTAACCAAGATTTTCAACTTTAATCATTCCGATTTACATGGAAAGGCCTAGACACATCAAAAATAATATAAATTTAGAAGACATAACCTATGTGTTTGAAACTGTCATCCACTCACCTTGATATCCAAGCTGAATGGCCCGGTCACGCCCCACCGCTGGCTGGCTAACCTCGCTGACCAGAACATGAAACTGAAACAATTACAAAAGCAGAATCAAAGATATGATACTGGTACTGTGGCGGTACCAAAAATGCATGCAATGCAAATGCAGACTTAGACACTCAACACCACCTGAAAATCCATTTTGGTCGAAGATCCAACACTCTCGTCCCAAAAATCGGAATGTACATAAAATTACAAACTAGACCTCAGAGTTTCTAGAAATTACAAGCAGGTCTTCCGAGGCGTCAAAATTCCCAAATGAGTCTCCGAACTCTCAGAATTGACAAAACTAGCATAATTCCTCAAAATTACATACATGTCTCCCACTTGTCCAAAATTACAAATCTAAACTCCAAGTTTCTAAAATTACAAATTTAAACCTCAGATTTCCAAAAATTACAAATCTATAGAGAACTTTCCAGAAATTTACAAAACTAAATGGATCACAAAAGTTTTATTCCAAAAATAGTAAACTCTCTATTCGACAGGTAAAAATCAAAACTAAACACCCACATTGGTCAATCTCAACCTTAAGAACATTAATCCATTAACAAATTCACCAAACAAACAACAAATTCGTCCAAAATCTACCAAAACCGAACCTAACCCTAGCTCCACCAAAAACTCATTGAATCTCTTGATTCAATGCTTTATTCTTGTTAATCTAAGTCCTATCTAACATATTCTACCAACCTCAAGCATTATTTTATCAGAAATCATTTGAAAATCAAAAACCTAAATCAAATTCTGCCAAAAACAAACCTATGAATCAAAACCATGAAAACGGAATAAAAAACCAAGAACAATGTGTAATCTTACTTTAGAAACTGATTAGGAATGAGTGGGGAGCAATATGAGAGAGATTGGAGTGATTCAGAAAGAGTTTAGAGTGAAAAATGGGGTGAAACCGTCGGGGTTTGGTGCTTTAAAGACGAAGAACATCGAACGTACCGTTTCACTTTTTACGCGGCTAACTCTAGTTACTGCTCCTCTAACTCAAGTTAAATTTGCCCAAAAACAACCCTGGAAGCATAGATAACTCAAGTTACACAAAGGCTAACTTGAGTTATCTAGCCATCATATAGCTAGAGTTATATTTTTCTCTAACTCGAGTTATCCAGTTATCATATAACTCGAGTTATATTTTCTCTTACTTGAGTTATCCACAACATCTTTTACTCAAGTTGTACAAAGTGTTTATTCGGGTGACCCACTACTCCAGGGGTTCAACCACATCCAAACTTGCAAGAATATCATCGATTACTTCGTCAAATATCCATTCAACATAATTAACATCCTCAATTATCAAAACATCATTCCGAACATCCAAGGATCAAATCAGGATCGATCAAAACACCACAAATACTTAATCAACACTACAAAATATCATTAAACATTTAATCAATACTCCAATTATCTTAAAGATAAAATCGAACTTGATCAGAAAGTTGCATGAGTCGTAACCAAAACAGGTAGGATATTACACTCTTGCTCATATCCGGCACTGTGAAAGTTTTTTTGGCAATACAGGTTGATTTTTGCCGTGGTTTCTGTAAATTTTGATATTATTTTAATCTACGTTGTTATGGTCACCTTTTAACAATTGCATTTTAACTATATTTTTTTACTATGGGCCGCATATTAACATTTAATATTCTTAAATATTAATCATCTCTTTATTTTTAATTTTAATATCAAAGAAAAAAGAGTCAGATATGTGTGATTTAGATGATGAAATTGATCTTCAGGATTTGGTTAATAGGTTTATATAATGATTGTTATACTTGCATGTCAAGCAGCATCACTTAGTTTTGTCTTGACCAAAATTAGACTTTGTTCCTTCAATTTTTTCCTTTTTTTCTGAAAATAAAGTCATGCACAACACGCGTGGTGAATTAATTAGTGTATTTAAAAGGTAGCATGGAAGAAATATTGTACATAAAGACATATAACCAAGTATATAAATATAATCTTCTTTATTTTTTCGATCTCAAACATATGTTTTGTTTTAGAAATAACATATTTATTTCTTTCTTGAAGAAAATATTATGGTGTGTGTCCTAGAAAAGACAATACCTCTTGCTCCAATAGTTCTCCTAAACATCACATGTCTGAAAGGTTTTGTGTGTAAGTATCTACCAAAGCATGCAACTCACCATTTATTACTTTCTTTGATTATCGAATATCAATGTTTATTTTTAACTAATGATGTTATAATTATCTTTTTGGTTTATTATAGACGAATTCTTATATTTGGAAGTGGGGTAGACGAACAGTTCAGATATACGTTATATGACCTGAAAGGGCCGTCTAAGTAGTACATTAAACATTTAGTTGAGGTCTTTTTTAATTTTTTAATTTTTAAAATTTAATGTAATCTTATGGATTAATTATTTTCTTAAAAATATCTTTGTGTCTCTCTACATTACTCGTCAGTCGTTACCACCCTATACAGACTGTCACTCATCACTCCTCAATCATCGCCAACCCGGCACGCACTCTTCTTTTTATCCAACACTGTGGAAGTTTTTTTGGCAATACAGGTTGATTTTTGCCATGATTTCTGTAAATTTGGATATTCTTTTATTCTACATTGTTGCAGTCACATCTTAACAATTGCATTTTAACTATACTTTTCTACTATGGACCGCATAGTATTATTTAATATGTTTAAATATTAATCATGTCTTTATGTTTAATTTTAGTATCATAGAGAAAAGATCGAATATGTGTGATTTAGATAATGAAATTGATCTTTAGGGTTTGGGTAATAGGTTTATGTATTGATTGTTATACTTACACGTCAAGCAACATCACTTAGTTTTGTCTTGGACCAAAATCAGACTTTGTTCCTTCAATTGTTGGGCTTGGTTTTGTCTTGGACCAAAATTAGACTTTGTTCCTTCAATTTTTTTTTCTTTCTTTTTTTTGAAAATAATTCACGTGCAAAGTACATTGTGAATTAACTATTTTATATTCTTTTAGCACGCACAACTAATACATGTTGATTGAAGTTTGTTGATAATTTTCCTTAATTATAGCACTGCTCAGATAAAGAATTTGCAAAATATGTAAAGGTCAGAGATCCTTTGAAGTTTGGGTAAGTATAAAACTTTTTAATTTAAATTATTTGCTTTATAGGAGGATCGGCCGACTGCGGATGCTGCTTTACACCATCCATATTTCCATTTGTTGACGGAGGTAATTTGAATTTTGTCTAAATTCTGAAAGTTTTAGGATTTTTGATGTTTTATGTATATGAGTGAACAAGAAACTAAACCAAATTTCTATACCAACCAAATTGTGCTGAATTCAATTAACCAAATGGTTTATTTGTGGTTTCATAACTTGAAATCTAAAATTTTGTTTCAAAATGGTCTAGGAAAAGAAAAGAGAGGATGGGACACAAGGGCCAACAATGAGGCTACGTCTTCAAATACATGGAATTAACAGGCTAGAGGGAGTTGCTTGTGAGAAGATTTTCACAAACAAACACTTGTTGAAAGAAAATGAGGCTTTGCTTTCTCCTCACGGCCTAGATATAACGAGATCATTCTTTGTGAAAGTTGAAGGGGGATAACAAGTGACCATGTGATACAAAGCAAGGTGAGAATTTAGTATGTTTACAAACTATTAATGTGTTCAATTTAGAGTCAATTAACCATCCTTTTGAATTTGAATTATGTCTTCTGCATATTTTGTGCAGTTGGTAGAAGCCCTGAACTGGAAGCCTAGGCTTGGATCTAATTCTCTAGTAATTCAAATTGTTTCAACATTTTTCTATTTAATGCAAGATAATATAATTCAGCAATACCAGAAAATCTCAATTTTTTTTCTATTTTTACTTCAGAAAGTAAAGGTTGGTGGTGATTCACTTATATCTGATGAGGTAAAAATTAGATTCAATTATTGTCTGTGTTCTTTTGTATTGCAGTAAAACATTCTAGTGCGTACTAAATATGGCAAATGTATACGATAAATTGCTAGTGCCTAGTCTTTTATATTGATAATCAACGAACAACAATCTGATAATGATTTGTAACCTATTACAAGGTTTGCGGAATGAATGTCAATGTGAGCTAAGTGCAATTTTTTTTTAATTACCGGAAGCAGTGTAGCAATCCTCTATTAAGGAGGAGAATGAATTCCAATGCTTGTAGGTAATTTGTTTGCGTCTTTTTAGACAAACCTTAAAAAGATTTTGTTTTGACAAAATGCCTTAGTGTTTCATAATCACTTCATAGGCTATTGAAAACCATGCCTAAATCTACACTTTTTAAGAGCAATTAAACTACTTCGTTGTAGAGAAAGCAAAAATGGGTCGGTAATGGCTTTTTCTCTGTTTCCTGTTTGGTTTCTATTGAAGTAATTGAAATGCTTTTACATATTTTAAAATTAAATTAAAGGTAATTAAATTAAGATTAAAATAAAACACACATTTATTAGTATTGATAGTAGGGTGGCACTTTGGTCAGTTTAATACAAATCTAACCGAATCAATAACAAACATTGAATCGTGCAAATGTATTGGACCATCTCCAACCATGGTCTAATAATTTTGCAGTTTAATAGACTCTCATTATATCATAGTTGGAGTTGCTCTAAGGCCAACATTTATAACACTAATTGTATTGCTCACTGACTTTTTTTGCAGCAAAAATCTCTCTATCCAAGCTAGTGAATATTGCTTAGTGTTTGTAATTTTCCACAACATTAGTTTGTTGTTGGGTTTCTTGATATTATTTTTAGTTTTGCTATTCCTACACCTATTTTTTAATAATAGAAGAGATCGTTGAATCCTAGAGGATACATCCTTTGATTTTGCAGATAGAGGAAGGGCAAAATTGTCATGACCCATTCTCGAGACCATGACTGGCTTAAGAGGTGAACCATCTATGGAAGCTCGGCACATCCCGCATAAGCCTCAGAGATGTAGAAACTCTACCCATTCATTTATTAAAACATTTGTGGGAAAAACATATATAAGTATATGAAAATAATATTTACCATATATATAGCTCAAAATATAATATATGTAAATATATACAAAGCGATCTAATCGCAAAACAGTATATAAAGTCCAATACACAAACCACATATCCCTATAGCATCTCGGAATGGAGCATTTAATCCAAACGAAGTAGCCCGACAAAAAGTGCGCTACTAACCAAAAATGTATGTGTCTCACTAGGCGGAGATGTCCAAAGGTTGTTGAGTCGAAGTCAACCTGTAATCATAGAAACAAAACAACACAGAGAAACAAAGGGGTTTCTCACAAAGAAGTGAGGAACAACACTCCAGATCGCCTCATTTGTGCCTCACAAAGAATGGTTTGAAAACCATTTGAAAACTACCACATACAGTATATGAAAGGTATACATATATACATTCTATATACATAGTACAAGTTTAAAAGAAAACGTTTTGAAAACGTTACACCCAAAGCAATCACATGCACTTTGGCAAAATAGTACTCATAGTATCAGAGTCGAAAACAAAGTATACTCATTGTTATGGGACTAAAGAAATCGTGGTGTGGTCTATGCCACTCTACCACTATGCAATAATTGGGGTCTTCTGCCACCAATTCTCATGTATAATCTAATTATGTGCCAGATCAGGGCAACTTGACAATCGTCAATCCCGACAGATAGGTATATCACTCATTGGTATACCAAAGGTTACGCACCCCGTAGCAAAGGTGACCATAAACAAAAACTAGTTATCCAGAACCAAGCATATCTCAGAGTTAAAACAGATAGAAAACATACACACACACACACACATATATATATATAATTTCTCAAAACAAAGCTGTGAATATTTATTCACATAATTCAGGTTATATGATTAACCAATTCTCAAATTAGTCAAGTTTACATATATGTGTGAAAACAGATAAAAAACAAAATATACAGTTTCAAGACATAGCATATGTGTCTGAAGCTGCCATCCACTCACCTGGATGTCGAAAGCTCTAGAACTTCAATCAAGCATAGCTAGTGGGTGGTTGCTAGTGCTGGCAAGCATAAGATGTTGTAACAAAATACAACATCACAACATTAATATATAGTACTATGGTCGTACTGAATGTGTAAGTGCAATGCAGTGTAAATGCCAAACTCCTAAACGAGTAACTCTATACTAGCCAAACACTCACAAGTACTTTTATCATTCTCAGAAAAGTAGAATCTAACATCCTTTTTCTCAGAACAAATCAAAATGATTGAGAACCATCATCCCCAATTTCGGACCTCAAACTACTCAAATTATTAATAAAACCTCCAATTTCTCAAATTTACAAAAATATCAATATTGTTCAAAATTACAAACCTTCACCATAATTTTATAAAATTACAAATCTAACCATCAAAGCCAAATATCAGATCAGTCGCTTAATTTAAAATTAGAAAAATGATTTTTTCACTATAGTCCTCGTGGCACAAAAGTTTATTAAAAAATGCCACAAAACTCGATCCGGGCGGGACTCAATATTTTTGATCATACCAATCAACTCAAAATCATCTCAAGAGTCTAAATTCATCATTGGTTTCCATCAAAACAACCTAAAACCATTCAAACCAAAATTCCAATTTTCGAACCAAAATGAACCCATAATAAAAATCATCAATTTCTCACACTTGAAGCAAAATCAATGTTCTCCTATGCTCTTCATACTTAAATCTATCAATAACAACTTCAATTCAATCCAACCATCCAAAACTGAACCCTACCTCCTCACAACCCATTTTTTGGTCAAACATGAAAATAAGCAAAAATAAGCGTAAAATGGAGCAAAAAATCAAAAATAAGGATGAACTTACCTCAAATTTGATAGAGGAATGTTCTGAGAGCAAGAGGAATCAAGTTTGGTCAGATTTGACTAAGAAATGAGGGAGAGATGGCAAAAAGATGAAGGAGAGGTCGGGTTGATATAAATAGGAGACAACATGTCAAAACGGCGTTGTTTTACTCAAGTCTCCACTGCCACGCATGCGGACGATAGGCGGAATGCATGGACGACAGGGCTCGACGACATGTCGTGTGGTTCCTTCGCATGAACGCACACGCGTTCGGCTCCAACGACATGTCGTTTGACGACGATTTGAAGCACGCAAACGGATGACAAGAACACACACACAAACGACAGGGTTTCCAACGATGAACAACCCGTAGCTTGGCCACCAACAACAGACGATCGATCGTACCAATTTTCACTTCACAAATCACTTCCAAATCACTCCCAAACTTCATTAATCACCAAATTAACATCTTAAAGATAAAATTAACTCTGCAATCACCAAAAATAAATTTCAAAAAATTTTCCAAATTATCCAAAATAATTATCCAAAAATACGGAATATTACATTCTTCCCCCTCAAAAGAAATTCATCATCGAATTTTGAAACAAAACAAAAGCTCACTTAGATTGATACAAAACACAATCTCAAATCAAAACTGTTCAACTAACCCTCACCTAGTTAACCACCATGCAAATATGCAGAAGCAGAAATGCAAGAATAGATTTGCAAAGACAGAAACGAATATACTAGCCTAGGAAGCAGCAGAGTTAAACAAATGTGGATATATGCGCCGCATCTGATTCTCAGACTCCCAAGTAGCCTCCTCAACTGAATGATGTCCCCAAATCACTTTTACCAATGCTATTTCTTTGTTCTGCAGCCTCTTCACTTGCCGATCAACTATCCTTACAGGATTTTCATCGTAAGATAAATCAGATCAGACCTCTACTGACTAAGGTGCCAGAACGTGAGACAGATCAGGAACATACTTCTTCAAAATTGATATATGGAACACTGGATGAACATAAGGTAACTGAAGCGGCAATGCCAACTCATATGCTACGTCTCCAACACGGCCTATAATCTCAAATAGACCAATGTATCTCGGGCACAATTTGCCCTTCTTCTTAAATCTCATCACACCCTTCATCAGTGAGATCTTGAGAAATACATGGTCTCCTATCTCAAACTCCAAATGCTTATGCTTTGGGTTAGTGTAACTCTTTTGACAACTAGGAGCAGTCTAGATCCTCTACTCGATCATCCTGACTTTTTCGGTAGTCTCCAAAATAATATATGGTCCTAAAGGCTCTCTCTCTCTGGCCTCTACCCAACATAAGGGATTTCTGCACTTCCTACCATATAGTTCCTCACAAAGCGCCATCCCGATACTCGAATGGTACGAATTGTTGTACGCAAATTCAACAAATGGCAAGTGGGAATCTCAACTCCCACAAAAATCCACAGTGCACACTCTTAGCATATCCTCCAATGTATGAATAGTACACTCGGACTGACCATCAGTTTGTGGATAAAATGTCGTACTAAAATCCAATCGAGTACCTAATTCCTCCTGTAGTTTACGCAAAAACTGCTAAGTAAATTATGGCCCTCTATCTGACACTATAGAGACTAGCACTCCATGTAAACATACAATTCGATCAACGTATAAATTCGCCAATTGTTCCGCTCCATATGTCGTCTTAACAGGTAGGAAATGTGCCGAGTTCATCAATCGATCCACGATCACCTAAATGGAATCATACCCAGAGGATGTCCTCGGTAACCCAACAATAAAATCCATTGTGATACGATCTCATTTCCACTCCGGAAGAGGCAACTACTGTAATAATCCAGAAGGAAGTGATCCAATAAAACTGCAGAGTCATCAAACTGTAACTCCACTCCATTTTTCATCAACTTTTGCAACTCAGACACTGTTGGTCGCCTCTCCACTGTAATGTGAGCTAAAATCCCCATCGACTTTCTACTCAAGGCATCAGCCACGACATTCGCTTTTCCATGATGATATGATATAGTGCAATCATAATTCTTTAACAACTCTTGCCAACGTCTCTGCCTCAAGTTCAGGTCCTGTTGCCCAAAAATATATTTCAGACTCTTATGATCCATGAAGACCTTAAAAGTCTCACCGTATAAGTAATTCCTCCATATCTTGAGTGCGAACACAACTGTCGCCAACTCTAAGTCATGTATCGGGTAATTTTACTCATGCCTCTTAAGCTGTCTCGAAGCGTAGGCAATCACCTTACTATGTTGAACCAATACACAACCCAATCCCAATCTCGAGGCATCACAATACACTGTACACCCTCTGAAATCGGATGCCAAAACCATTACTGGTGTGATCATCAAACATTTCTTCAGCTTTAGGAAGCTGTCTTCACACCTATCAGACCAAATGAATTGAACTCCCTTTTTCCGTCAACAAAGTAATAGGAGCTGCGATCCAGAAAAATCCTGGATAAACCTCATATAGTACCCAGCCATACCAAGGAAACTCCGTATCTCTGAAACGGTCTTAGGTCTCTCCCAATGGAGTACTACTTCTACCTTCTTTCGATCAGCCATTATCCCATCCTTAGACACCATGTGTCCTAAAAATACCACCTGATCAAGCTAGAACTCGCACTTTCATAAATTTGCATGTAGCTGATGCTCTCGCAAGGTTTGTAAAACTGGCCTCAATTGGTCCTCGTGTTCTTCTTTACTCTTTGAGTACACCAGAATGCCATCGATGAACATGATAACAAATCGATCTAAGTATGGTCTGAACACCCTGTTCATCAAATCCATAAATGTTGTTGGTGCGTTAGTCAGACCAAATGACATCACCAGGAATTTATAGTGACCATACTTTGTTCGAAATGATGTCTTTTGAAAATCTTCACCCTTGATCCGCAGCTAGTGATATCCCGACCTCAAGTCAATCTTAGAAAACCATTGCACACCCTGTAGTTGGTCAAATAGATCATCTATCCTCGGAAGCAGATATCTGTTCTTAACTCTCACCTTGTTCAACTGTCGGTAGTCAATACACATACGAAGGCTACCGTTCTTCTTCTTATCAAATAACACCGGAGCACCCCAAGGTGACACGTTCGGTCTAACAAATCCCTTGCCTAATAAATCCCTCAATTGAGCCTCTAAATCCTTTAGCTCGACTAGTACCATTCGATACAATGGAATCGATATCAGATCGATATCAGGGTGTACCTTTATGGTAAACTCAACCTTCTGCTCAGGAGGAAGTCCATGTAATTTCTCGGGAAACACATCAGAAAACTCTCGTACTATAGGTATGTCCTCCAACTTCAATTCCGAACTAACTGGCTCAATGAGTACAAAATCTAAGTACGTCTCACAACCACGTCGAATCATCTTTTTAGCACGAACGAATGACACGTGTCCTCGCACAACACTGTCACGCTCACCTTGGTAACAAATCTCACTTTGACCTGTAGGTCAAAAGCATACTTTCTTTGCAAAAAAGTCTAAAGTAGTGGCCAAGTTGAAAGCCAATCCATACCCAGTATAACGTCGAACTCCCTAACGTCCAACAAAATTAGATTAGCTACCAACTCATGCCCGTCAATGACAATCACGCAATCTCGGACTCTAGATTTAGTTAGCATCTTACTACACAAAGGTGAAGATACTTCTAACAAAGAATCTAACTCACTTAAAACCAATCCCGCATGTTCTACAAAATATGGTGTGACAAACGAATGCGATGCACCATAATCAAATAATGCAAAAGCAGAAGTACCAGAGACAAGTAACGTACCCGTCACTACAGCATTGGAGGTCTGACCCTCCTAATGTGTCAGATGACAAACACGGGCCTGTCCACCAGTAGCAGAGCTGCTCGATCTGGCCTGTCCATGACCACTGTCGACCCACCCTGGCAACGAGCTCCAAAATCAGTGGTACCTCGACTTGCTCCTCTGTCAGCCCCTGCGCTAGCAGTGCCTGAACCTCCTGTTACTGTTTGAACAGACTGTGACCCTACAATGATAGCAAAGGCTTACAACTCTATTGCAAATACTAGAGTGTCTCTTTCCACAAGTCTCGCACACTGCCTGTGAACCTCCAGCACTCTAACTTTCGGTACGCACAGGTAGTTATACCACGCTGCTACCTTAAGACTCCTGACTATGCCTCTGCCCTCCAAAAGAATATTTGCATCTTTGGTCAGGCTGACTGCCTTGACTATGGACCTGTTGACTTTCTGACGCACTCTCTGTCTTTACCCTATTGGGCTCTTTAGGCTGCCTCTCATCTTGATACTCTATACTCCTCACAGCCTCAAAAATCTGTGTAACTGTGGTTAATCTCTAAGTCGCTACTACCCTCCTAATCTTGAGTAGCAAACCGTTCAGTAACTTCCTTGTTAAGGCCTCCTCACTACGGGCCTCTACAGGTGCATATCTATTCAGCTCCATGAATCGGTCCTCATACTCAATGATGGATATCCAGGCTCCTGATGAAACTCATTAAACTGGTCTGCCTTGCTATCCCTCTTACTTGGAGGAAAAACATGCATAGTGAGCTCTGATTTGAACTCCTCTCAAGAAAATACTCTGCGAGATCTTTGATCTTGCCACCATCTAGTGGCTCGAGCATCCAACAAGAACGAGGCCAATTTAACTCTCACCATATCATCGATAAGCTCCATAGCCTCGAAACATTTCTCAACCATAAAGGTAACATCCTAGGGATCCTCTCCCATCTTTCTCGTACATCTCGGTAGAGTAAGCTTCATAAACCTGGTGAGGCGAGCCTTAGCATCAGGCTGTGAAGCAACTGGAGCTACAACCAGTGCAGGTACAACTGTATTCAACGGAGGTGGAGGAACAGGTGGTGCTGGTGCCTCAACCTCGGGCACACTAGTGGTGTCATGATGGTCTACAGTAGACTGATTTGATGCCTCAACTGGCAAATGCCTAGGCCTCTCACAGCCTCTACCGCGATCTCTGTCATGGCCTCTACCACGTCCTCTACCACATGGAGTATCCATCTCTGCAAACAGAACAAAATCATATGCAAGTATCAATATGTATGCAACTGCCACAGTACCTGAACAAAAGTCAAAGGATATAAGAGGCAAAGTAGAAAGACTCAATCAAAAATACATATGCTCCATACTGACCCCAAATTTACAAAAAGCTATGCTCTGATACCACCTTTGTCAATACTCATTCCCGGTACCAGGACCGGGGTACAAGGTGAACCGTCTATGGAAGCCCAGCCCATCCCGCACAAGCCTCAGAGATGTAGAAGCTCTACCCATTCATTTATTAAAACACTTATGGAAAAATCATATATAAGTATATGAAAATAATATTTACCATATATATCTCAAAATATAATATATGTAAATATATACAAAGCGATCTAATCGCAAAACAGTATATAAAAGTCAAATACACAAACCCCATAACCCAACAGTATCTCAGAATGGAGCATCTAATCCAAACGAAGTAGCCCGGCAAAAAGAGCGCTACTAATCAAAGATATATGTGTCTCATTGGGTGGTGTTAGAATTGTACCCTAGTCCAATCAATGATGTACATTGTCATTCAATTATTTAATAAAGAGACATTTCATTTCTATGAAATATTATATGTTTTATGAAGATAAAACTCCATGAATAGCTTATTCTTCCTTATGTCATCAAGTGTGTGACTTGATAGTAAAGCCATAAGGATAAAAGGGATACTATTCTAAATGTCCCTAATCGATCATTATCTTGGGAATGATAATGAATTAAGATTAGTATGTTGCTAAGTGGCTAACCATGTTTTACTGATTATGGATATGAGATATCAACTTAGAACATAGATACATGTTAGGAAACTTGTATTGGACTGGTCCGCTATGAAAGCACTTCATGGATTTTTGTCACAAAGTAGCTTTCATGCAGTGGTGATCATCTGACCGAAACTCACTATCAACTCCTACATGAGGAATCGCATGTTTTGAATTAGTTAAACGTTATCCGTAATAGGGTAACAATAAATGCTATGATTGGATATGTCATGAATCATATGTGGGAGTGATAGTGAGAGTTATGGATTTGTTCCTCATATGAAGATTGATATCTCTTAGTCACTTGATGAGTGAGATTGATGGAATGTATGCATACTTGAATGAATTAATAAAGGGATTTATCATTGTGATTTCTTATATCAATCTACTTAAGATCAAGAAACATGGTAAGAAATATAAGGTTGACATATGACCATGCCTTATGCTTAGATGAGATATCGTGAGACAAAAGGATTAAATATCATACTGTGAAAGGTTAACTCGGATCATCGACATCCACTCGATTTTGGGATACCACAATGTATTACTAGTTATTGCTTATGGACTTTGGGCCCAAAGGTTTGGGACAACGCCCATTTCCAAATTCGAGTGGGCTTATTGGGTCACACATAAGGACGAATTGGATTGGTTACAAATGTTCTCTCTTTTGTGATGATTGAATTATTAAGATAATTAATTTGATTAATCGATAATAATTCAGGGTTTTATGATTTTTTGTTAAATAAGATTTAATACATGATCCATTAATTTAATGGGCTTTTTAATATGAATCACTAATTATTTAATTATGTGTGACATAATTTGGCCCATGAGTTGTTTATTCTTGTGATAATGTGTCATACAATTAAAAGCCCAATAAAATTAATAAGAGCCCATGTGAATTTCGCATACCCAACCTATTTAGGAGCATGAAAAATTCGGCACATTAAACCTAAATAGGAGGGATAAATTTCGGATCACATCTTCCTATTTTTTAGGAATCTTTATCCTTGTAAGACAAGGAGAATTTTGGCACATGCACAAACTAATTAGGAGTCCAAGACTAATTAGGAGTTTTATTCTTGT
>CAODLS010956272.1:0-11071 GCA_948243855.1 Flueggea neowawraea | reverse complement strand
TGTAGACTCAGACACTATCGGCGTCAGAAATTCTATTGCTATCTGAGATCTAGAGCTCACGGCTCAAAAATCCAAATCTATGTAAAATTACGAATAGGTCCCCGACTTTTGTAAAATTACAATTTAGTCCCCAGACCTCGTAAAATTACAAACTAGTCTCTCGAGTTCGAGAATATACAAACGACTATTCCAAATAGTCAGAATTTCCAGAAGAGCTCTCTAACTCTCTGAATTTACGAATTTAACTTCTTTCCTCGAAATTACAAAATTAATCGTTAATTCTCCAAAATTACAAATCTAACTCTCAAGTTTCTAAAATTACAAATCTAGACCCAAATTTTCAGAAATTATAAATCTAGAGAAAATTTTTTCAGAAATTACAAAACTAGGCCAAGGCAAAACTTTACTCTCAAAACTACCAAACTCTCAATTCGGCCGACAAAAATCGAAACCAAATGTACCTATGGGTTCACCTCAATCTCAGGAACATTAATCCATCAACAATTTCCTCAAACAAACAACCAAATCATCCCCAAACCCGAATCTAACCCTAGCCATTCAAAGAACTCATCATTTCTTCTGATTTCAAGCTAGATTTATGTTAATCTAACCTCCAACAATCATAATCTAACAATCTATAACATCCATTTCAACAGAATCATGCAAAATCTGAGACCCATTTAATTTTTGACCAAAAACCTATTTCAGAAATTAAATGCATGAAATGGATGAAAGGAAGAGATTAGAACTGAAATATTGTCTCTAGAGATGTATAGGAACATTGGGGAACCAATGAAAGGTAGAGAGAAACGATATGAGAGAGTGAGAATGTGAGAAATAAGAGTTTTGGACGGTTTTTGGGTGTTTTAAACTCCCACGGATCGAAATGCACCGTTTTGATATTTTCAAAGGCAACGTACGTTATTTTACAATGCAACGTACGTTATAATGTGTACAACGTACATTGTCGTGGTAAAAAACACTTCCAATAGCTTCTGTTTTGAAAACGTAGCAGCACAACGTACGTTTCAAACTCGCAACGTACGTTGATCATCTTTACTTCCAGATAACGTACGTCATCATACCACAACGTACGTTGTGAAAGAATTCCAGTTAACGTACATTCACAAATTTCCAACGTACGTCAGCATACTCCAGATAGCACTCCTCAACTTCCTTTGACTCTGAACGAGTGTCAGATCATTCTCGATGTCCGACGACACCCAACCTTACAAAAATAACATCTTTCCAATATTCTAACTTCATCTCGAATATTCGAGAATCAAATCATATTAAGATCATTCGAAATCAAATGTCATTCCACTGGAGACCTTGTCGGAACTGGTCGGAATGCTACAAAAAAATTTCATCGGAATGGACGGGGTATTACAGTTGGTATGCAAGAACTCAAGAACACAAAAGAGAGAAAATCACAAACCAAATTAAAAACTTGGGAACTCTCTCAATAATGTTCGTCGTACCTTTCTCTCTCTTTAGAGAGGACTATTTATAGGCATTCTCCTAAAAAATAGTTGTTGCAATGCCACATGTAGCAGTTGTGAGAGAATTGCAAAATGCTAAATTTACTGATGTCAGCCATTTCTATGTGCTTACTATCAATACTACGTGCGTAGTACAAGATTCCATCAGAGTATAACGCGCAATGTATTCCTTTCAATGTTCACATCATTGAGTCCATCAGCCACTGCTTGAATTAATTTGATACCAGATGTCTACTAAGTGCATTGATCTTCTTTGGCGTGCGTAGTAATTTAGTCTTGTGCGTTGTAACAAACCTTCTACATGCATTGACATTTGCCCAAGATCACACCTTCAATTATTCACGTGATTGTGTCAGAGAATATTCAAATTAAATTCCCGAGGAGCGTCTTGGCTTTGTTGATGGTCCATCTCATCCTCTTCTACATGCATAACCTACTTTTTACATGCGTAGCATAGAATCTTCTGACATCACTTGATCATAGAATATTCTCGTTTGAAATTATGACACATTCTCACAAAATTTGTCTTCATCTCAGATGAGGTGTCACTGTCGTCCAAATGCGTGCATCCGTTTCTACGTGCATAGTATTTGATCTTCAAAGATGTCACCTTTACTCTTCTTCGCACACTAAACAATGTAAAAAAGTGACTCTGCCTTATCTCGTGAGCTTTCTTTAGTTTACATTGAGAAACTATCTACACGCTTAACATTCTCTTCTGCGTGAGTAGTATGATGCTATTTTCAGACCATTGAGAACCATGTCTCTACTACTTGTAATGTACCAAGCTTATTGCACACAACAAGTAATTGAGTCATTTTGTCTTCTGAGTACAATCACATCTACGTGCACAACATATCCTTCTACGAGCATAACATCAGCTCTACGTGATGTATATCCTCTTCTACGCTCATAGTGTCCATACTTGAAAACCCAAAATTACTCTAGCTTGATCAGTGTGCACAGATCATGGTGTTATACACTTAGATAATCTTTCAACATGCTTAGAGGGTATACAACGTGCGCAACTTCTCTATTTTAAGCGTTTTGTTAAATCATCAAAACTTAGAAGGAACTCACATGTTAACCAAATTGGTTCAACAATCTCCCTCTTTTTGATGATAGAAAAACATTGATAGAATTTGCACTCTCCCTTAATTAATGCACCAATTTTAAAACACTTAGAGAAATTTTTGAAAAGTTGATCAAGGTTGTTAAGTCTATCCAAATGTTAGCAGTTTACAAAAAAATAATTATCAAGGCACATGTATTAGAGTTTTCAGAGCAATATATCAGAGCATTTATATGCATTAGAGTTATGAGAATCCAACGAAGTATCATAACAAACTCTACACAATTCTTCCCTTTTTTGTTATAATAAAAAAAAAAGGTAGAACAATAGAAGCCTAATTTTCACAAAGATACATAGATTGAAACAAATATAATTCTTCATTTAAGATAACATACACACTTATAACAATAGTTTAGAGCAAGATAAAATAGTTATAATGCAACATATGTATGCATGACAAAATGTAGATCCTAGCTAATGAAGATCACTAGAGTGAGGTGGATGTGTCGTCTTTTGGAGGTTCATCCAACACATCTAAGGCCAGATCAACCATCATCCAATGTGACACTCGAACTCACATATCTTCCACCAACTGTACCATACTCAGCCTCATTTCAGTAACCTTTTTTTATTCATTTTCATCATCTGAAATTTCAACAATATAAGGAACTTGAGGGAAGCTGATAAGAATATCTTTCTCATTCGGCATCAATTTTTCCAGCTCCCTGATCCTTTTTCTTTGCACTCTCTCTTTGGCAAGATTAGCTGGATTTATTATAGGTTGGGGTTCTTATTCTGGTTGAGTTTGATGTGGGGGTTTTGCTCTAGGAATATCAATTTTTTATTCTGTTGAGTCACTTGAATCGCTTTCAGATTCAGAATTGGTTGACTCCTTAGCCTTTTCTTTCTTGAGATTTCTCATGAATTCTTCCCTCATTCTCCTTATCCTTTCTAAGTCTTGATAGGCTTTCATTCTTGATTGGGAGAATGAAGAAGCTTCTGCTCTAGCCTCCTCTAATTTCTGCTCTTGTTGCATATTCACTAGAATTTTAGTTTGTTGCTCTTCTTGCTCAGCAGAAGGAATCTCAGTTTATTATCTTTGTTCCTCATCTATCTCTTCTTTTACAAGCTTTTTTGCCTCTACATGTGTTTCTTTAGCCATTGGTGCTTCTTCACCCATTTGTTCTGCCTTAGTTTGTTATGTTTCAAAAACTGGTTCTTCATTCAAATCAACTAGCTTAGGAACTTGTTCATCAATTGGTTCATCCATTGATTCTTCATTACCATTATAACCACTAGTAGAATCATCACCATTTGAAGGAGAATTCAAAAGGCTTGGTGCTGTTGGAGGGCTTGGAGGAGATGGTTGATGCCTCAACTGCTGAATTTCTCCTTATAAGCTCTCAAACATTCTGAAATTCTCTTGTAACATATTTATCACAACCTCAAAATTCAAATTTGTAGTAGCCTTATACTCTTCAAATTCTTGCCGTAATTTGTCAATTTTTCTTCTCTTAACTCGACTAGTACTTGCTCCACCTTCAACTTCAACTTCAACTTTCATTGCCACATCTTCATCCTCTTCAGTTTCTGCTTCTTCTTCCATCTTTTCCCCTTTAACATTTTTCAATTTTCTATTCTCCTTTTTTCTTACAAAAATCATGCCACACTTCTTAGGCATGTGCTTCTTGTCTCTATCATAGAACATGAAATCAGTTTTTCTAAAGTATAGTTGGAACATATAACCTCTTTCCATTGTTCTGAATAACTTTAGTCTTCTAAGAGATCCTGTTCGGATTTTTTTTGAGTCTCCAACAGTTAGACCAACTCATACGCTTCAAAGCTGATATCAAAGTATTGAAAATCCTTGTGAGATGGCTGGCATATGGCATACTCTTCTTCCTCTCCTGATCTTTCAATTTGAACATTTGTAGAGTAAAATTCTTCACTTTTTCCAATATCCATTCAACCACCACATCAACAAAGTTGACCTCCCTTCCATTCATCAACAAATACATCATGATCATGTCTTGGTTGGTCAATGGAGACTGTGTGTGTGACTTGGGTTGCAAGATCTTCGTAAAGGCTAAGTGAACCATCTTCCACTTTGCTCCAAAGTCATTTTGATTGATTAGCTTCGCCTCAACCTTCACCACACTAGCTCTATCTAATGTGAATTTCTTGATTTCATCAAGATTAACACTAATCTTGTTAGCATTTTCATCAACAAATTCCTTCACACCCTTATCTTTCTTCACAATGCAACCCCTCTTAGATAATCCAAACAAATTGTGCAGTAAGTCTTCATCAATCAACAATTCATATCCATTGACTTTACTGATAACTCTCATTTTCCTGTAGCCAAGAGGGTCATCTCTATCTCTATTCTATCATAGCCTAGCATTGGCATATAATTCTTTCACTATCTCCAGATATTAATCATCCCCAACTACACAAAAATCCCTAATTCCAAATATGGAAAAATCTTCCTCAATCTTTAAGCCCCCTTCATTCAAAGAGCAAAAAATCAAAGAGCCTAGAATCTAAAAACTTTACCATGGCTAGATGATTATATAACTGATAAGCTTGAACATCTACAAACTTCAATGGGTCAAACTCTTTCTCAATGACATCACCTTCTTCTTCTTGAATTTCTTAAAGAGAGAAGACATAGGAATACCTTGCTTGGTGAAAACTTCCTTCTCTTGAGCTATGTGGCCTTTTAATTCCTCTAGAGGATTCGCCTATCTCAGAAGCATGCTTGTCATGAGCCATCTTTGTGCAAACTCTATTTTTTCTTCGGTGGCATTAGAATAGGGATACTACGTGAAGTTTAGGTTTAGTAAGTGAGTTAGGGTTTTGAGAAATTACGGAAAACTGAGAAGAAATCAGTTTGAAAGTGTTTGAGAGTGATTGGATTTGTTTCTGAGTGAAAGAAATGATTGATTTTGAGGGAAAAACTGAGCGGGAATTAAGTTTTGGTTTTGAAATTTGGATTTGAGAAATGAGGGGGAACCAATGATTTTTTAGTTTTTAAGCAGGTAGAAACAATCTATGAGCATAATATTCCTTCCATGCATGTTGATACAGGGTCGATGAAGATCTACATACTTAGAACACCATACTACGTGCACATACGTGGCTTGAAGGAATTCTGGTTTAGAGTTTCACGTACGCATCATCCTGGTTCAACACGCACAAAAGAGACAAAATGGCATCTACATACTTTCTTCAGTACTACGCGCATAGATCCACTGTTCCTTTTGGAGGTCATTGAACGTGACCCTTCAATCACTGTTCTACGTATGTGCTACAACCTTCTACTCACATATTACCAACACCTCTGGACCATATACTAAGCACACAGAACCATCATACCTGAAACTTCAAAAATAACTCCATCTTCGACTATAAGAACAATACACCAATTATGTACACAACATAAACCCAGAAATTCTCCCAGTAAAAGAACACAATGATTTACGTACACAATAATTCAGCGACGCACTTAGTAGCAAAAACTAATAAATCCATAAACATCAAATATCCATCTGAGCGCACATTACCAAGTCCAACATGTACATTATCATTGCAGACTCCAAAACTTAGAACGTTGCTCCTTCCGATCTCAGTGATTTCACTTGGCATATGGATCAATTTAATATATATGTATGCATAAATGCAAATTAACATAAACTATGCACAAATAATGAATCAAAACTCATTCAAATCACACATACTAAAAAATTCAAGTTCAATATCTCATTGAGAACATGACCACGTATAAAATGATGCTTTATATCTATATGCTTAGTTCTAGAGTGCTGAATTGGATTTTTGGAAATATTAATGGCAGTAGTATTATCACACTTAATTGGAACTTTTGAAAACACAATTCAAAAATCCAAAAGTTGTTGCTTGATCCACAAAATTTGTGCAACGCAATTACCAGCTGCTACATACTTAGATTCAGCAGTACAGTAGAACACAATTTTGCTTCTTTAAGAATCAAGACACTAGTGCATTGCCTAAGAATTGACAAGTGCCTGATGAGTTTTCTTGTCTAGTTGGTTTCTAGCATGATCAACATCATTATATCCAACTAAATTAAAGTCATCATGTTTAGGATACCATAAACCAACATTCTTAGTACCTATCAAATATCTTAAAATTCTTTTGACAACACTCAAATGAGATTCTTTAGGACATGACTGCAAATGTGCACAAAGACATACACTAAACATGATATCTGGTCTACTTGATGTAAGGTAAAGAAGCGATCTGATCATACCTCTGTATAGCTTTTCATCTACTCCTTTTCCTTGTTCATCTTTGGTGAGCTTTGTTCTTGTACTCATTGGAGTTAAAGAAGATTTAACACTCTCCATCCCATACTTTTTCAGCATATCACTCATGTATTTTCTTTGGTTGATGAATATTCCATCCTTTTTTTGCTTAATTTGCAATCCAAGAAAGTGGCTAAGCTCTTGTAATCCCAATATAGCAATCCAAGAGGGGGTGAAATGGATTTAATAAGTAAATTTTAAAAATTTTAAAGCCTTTTTCACAATGACTCAAAACTCAAAAGTTAAATTAAATCCAATACACACTAACTGAAATTGAAAGAAACATAAATAAAGAGATGGACGGATAGAAGAGAGAAGTCCTCGATTTATAGTGGTTCGGGCTTCTTGATTTACATCCACTCCTCTAACTCACTAGAGAGTTTATAATCCACTAAAACTTCTTCACTTGCGGGTGTAGGCAAACCATTACACCTTCTTATTTTCCAGGCTCACAAGAAGCCTTCTACATCTTGTTTTTAGCTTGCCAAAATAAGAAAACCAAGACCTCTTTGTTTTTTCTAAAGAAACAAACAAAGCAAACCTATACTACCCTTCAAACTTAAACACCTAAGCTTGATAACAAGTGAATTTCCAAATATGTAACCAATATCTCACACCAACTCAGTAGCAAAAATGCAAGTAAAAGCTTAGTTGGTATAAGAACAATGAAAGGCTAGAGGAGAGACAAAATCAAGAATTAAACTAGCAAAGCTTGGGCACACTCTTGAAAAGTCTCTCTATTTGCCTCTGGACTGAAGAAATCTATATATAGTTACTCTTATAGAAATAGTCGTTGTGGGCCTCAACCAATATGTTGTGAGAGAGCTGCAAACTTTTTTATCAGAGTATTATGCATTATGATCCCTTTTCTGCGTGCATAGTATTACGCCCAATAGCCATTGCTTGATTTAATTAAAAACCTGGTATCTACTACGTGTGCAACAGTTGCACTATGAAAGTAATACTTCAGTTATGCGTGCATTACACCATCTTCTACTGGCATAGACGGACATCCAAGATTGCATCTTTGATCTGTCACGTGATTGCGTCATATGGTGTTAGAGAATATTCAAATTTGAAATTCCTGAGAAATGTCTCAAATTTGTCTCATAGTCCCGCTCATCCATTTTTACATGTGTAGCACAAGCTCTACGTGCTTAGAATATGATCTTCTGATGTAATTTGATCTGCCAGCAAATATTCTCTTTTTGAATGTCTGACACACCATAACAGAATTTGTCGCCTTTTGGAAACAACATGTCATACTTGTCTACGCGCATAGTATCCTTTACTACGTTTATAGCAAGAGTCTTCTTCAGAATGGTGATCTTTCCTTCTACACGCATATTTCTTTCTAGTTTGGTTTTAATTCTCATCTAAATGCATAGTATTCCCTATTGCATCCATAATATGTCACCTGAAACTTTATTCTCTTTACTAAGTCGATTTAACCTTGTATAATGCACACAATAGAAGATTGGATCATTCTGTCTTCTGACGTACAAGGTACTGCACGCATAGTATCTGGTATTACGCGCATTGTAGCCATTCTAGAAAACCACAGAATTACTTCACCCTTATCAAAGTGCATAGCTTACTTTTTCATTTGTTTTGTTAAATCATCAAAACTTAGAGGGAATTTTCATGTAGACCAAACTTGGTTCAACAATCACCCCTTTTTTTGATAATGACAAAAACAATGAAAGAGTTTGCACTCCCCCTCAATCAATGCACCTATTTAGTGACGCTTAAAAAACAAATTTACAAAATTGATCAAGGATTGTTAAGCCTTGTCCGAGTAATAGTATTCCACATATTAACCAAATAACCACATCAAAAATTAACAATAAACGCTTCACATTTTTCTACCCCTTTTTGGCAAAATCAAAAAGGAAAAATCAAATAGCAAACTGACAGTCAATAGACAAATGCATTTCATATCAAAATATTGCTATCATTAAATATACATAGCGAGAAAGCAAAAAAATAAATATGATGTGATGTGAATGACAAAATGTGGATCCTATGGAACCAATGGTGATTAACATTTAGATCCACCTATGTTTTGATGATAAACAAATATTGGTAAATTAGCTATCCAAAAGACAAACCAAACAAGGCTGCAAAAGGATGAAGTTATGTGAAGAAAAAGGAGGTTACTCGAGTATGCCTCAATGTTACTCGAGTAAGTGCCATGCCATGAGAAATTGAATTCCAGAGTTCACTCGACCATAGTTCATTATTACTCGATTAAAAATATATTTACTCGACCAAACGTGGTGACCAGAATACATGGAGACGAGATGTACTCAAGTAGAACCCCAAATTACTAGAGCAAGAACTAGGTCTAGAAGGCTGCTGGATGAGGAAGTTACTCGAGTAAAACTATGAGTTACTCATGTAATCGTGGCTCAAAATTTTAATAAATCACCTAGTAGAGACATGTACTTGAGTAGAGCCATTATTCACTCGAGTAAATGCAAGATTCAGAAGTTCCAGAAGTGAAACAAATCAGAGTTACTCAAGTAGACATTTTCTTACTCGAGTAAGGATATTTCCAGATTTGAGAGATCCAAGTTAATCAAGCCTAAAAAGGGAAGAAATTAATGTTCAACGGTCATACAAGATCGATCGCTCGAGTAAAGACTAGTCTTACTTGAGTAAGTCAAGGCTGGATTCAACACTGGAGCATCAACAATGAAGTTACTCGAGTAGATACTTGTGTTACTCGAGTAAGCACTGAAAAGGAAAGAAAATCAAGATTGATTTCACACTTCAACGGGCATATTATGAGTCACAATGGCTAGATAAACATCAGGAGGTATAAATAGAATTTTAGAGCAATCAAGAGATATACAACAAAGACCTGCAAACAGATTGCAACCTGAATTTGAGCCTTGTTCATTATTCTTAGTGATACAAGTTTTATTGTGCTTATTTCCAATTCTTAGTTACTTGTATCCTTGTTTGAAATATGTTGGTGAACGATTTATCATTCATAAACAGAGTGTTTATGAGGTTGGGATCAAGGGTAGATCCTAGGCTGGTTTTTTCTTGAACCAAAATCAAGAATTTTAAGAGTTCTTACTTAGGTTGAAAGTGAAAGTTGTAAGAAAAGTTTGAGAATAGTGGAAATCCTAAGTGGTAATACTTAGGTAGTGGATGTAGGCGAGTGTTTGGCGGAACCACTCTAATTCCCTTGTATTCTGTACTATTTTAGTTTGTCTCTTACGTGCCTAAACGAAAAGATTTCAAAGCCTCGAGTTCCACACTATTCAACCCCCCTTCTAGTGTGGTATTTGTTCTTTCAAAAAAGGCAACCTATGGCAAGTGAAAAACCTTATGTGTACTCACACGTGAGAATCATCAGATAACAAGTAGCAAAAACATGATTATGAATTTTAGCAAAGTAATCAAAGGAGCCACTCACTGACAAAGGATCAATTGAAAATGTTAAAATTCCAAAACACCCTAAAGCATCAAAAAGTTGAGTTTGGCATTCTTAGAAGACACTTGACATCCTCAACTGACGTGAGAAAACAATGTATTCCTTAGAATTGGGAGCCTTCAAAAGAAGGCATAAAAATTTAATTCATCTTCTGAATAACTTTAAGAGTCAATGCTTCATCCCTCATAAAATAGCAAGTAGATTGGATATTTCCACAGAGAAGC
The DNA here is from genome assembly GCA_948243855.1 of Flueggea neowawraea. Classification (NCBI taxonomy): domain Eukaryota; kingdom Viridiplantae; phylum Streptophyta; class Magnoliopsida; order Malpighiales; family Phyllanthaceae; genus Flueggea; species Flueggea neowawraea. The sequence continues at coordinate 479 of CAODLS010956272.1, read as the reverse complement.
ATAAGGAAAATCTCTTTGATTAAATGAGACAAATTCCTACATGGAAAAGGTTGGACAATTGATGTTGTGAGTAATGACGCACGACAGGAAAATCAAACTTGCTCAGGAAGCAAGGAATAATGAATAAACGATCTAAAATCCATCGTGTTGAAAGACCTTGTGAGTACTTAAAACATAGATTAACTTGGTTTATTGGTATCAGAATCAGGTTCAAAAGTTAGATAATTACAAAAGAGGGGTAAATAGATGGTTTTGTAATTAAATTGAGATAGTTGTATAACTTAGTATTATTTAATTACTACAGGTTTAGGCATGCTTAGGTGTAAAAATTATTAGATATTGAGTAGATAGGAAGGAGAAAAGTGGATGCATCTGATTGGACCAAATTAAGCATGTCGCCACCGCGTGCTTAAAATAAAACATGATAAATATGAATTTAAAAAAGCACAGAACATTCATTTCATGCTCAGGCCACCTAA
>CAODLS010956120.1:0-12259 GCA_948243855.1 Flueggea neowawraea | reverse complement strand
TAATATGGAAGTAGAGTAGACAAATTGGTTAAGTTGTCTTTTATCCGGTTCTTTAATCTAATTTATTAATTAGGAGAATATCAATATATTTATTAATCGACACGTTTCAAATTTGAAAAACATACAACGGTAATAATTAATTTATTTTACGTTAGTATTATTTTTTCACCTTCTTTTACTAAGTGATTTGTTATTTGGATATTTTTTCGATACTCAACTAATTTAATTTTAAGTTGAATGTAATCAGATGACAAAATTGTTCTATCGAAATTCAAAACTCCTTTATACCTAAAATTTAAATTTAAAACCTTTAGTTATTACTTATAAAAAAAAAGACCTTTGGTTATTATTTAAATTTTGTAATTTTGTTTAAAAATTTCTTAATTTTGTTGCAACCAATAAAAAATGAGGCACATATAATTGTACAACCAATTATCTGATTAATTAAGCACATTATTTATTACCTTCTGCACAAGGTAGTGTTCCCCATGCTCAGTATCAAAATCAACTGCTGTCCTTCCACTAACAATCTCAATAAGAAGTACTCCAAAGCTATAAACATCTGATTTTCGGGAGACATGGCCACTAAATGCATATTCTGGGGCTAGATATCCTCTGCCAATTACAATCTTAATTATCAGTAATTATGCTAATGTAATGCGTAAGCTAATTGTACGAAAATAATAAATTAATTAACTGGATTATTACTTACAATGTGCCGGCCACTCTGGTGGTAATGTGAGTGATGCTATCTGGAAATAGTTTGGAGAGGCCGAAATCTGAAATTTTGGGGGTGAAATTGTGGTCCAAAAGAATGTTGCTAGCCTTTATATCACGGTGTATAATATGTGGTTTAACCTCTTCGTGGATATAAGCAAGACCCTTTGCAATGCCCATTGCTACTTCTCTTCTTGATTTCCATTTAAATTTAGGTCTATTTTCATTCCCACCTGTCATTGATTGGCATCAATCGGAATGAGCTCTATTTGGGTTAATTAGCCTTCTGGGTATATGCATGCGTTGTATATGTTATTGAGGTCTTTTATTTATAATTTAATTATTTTTTAATATAAATATATACCATAAAATTTTGGTAGTCAATTTTTATCGCATAAAATAAGAAAAAAATAAAATTATGTAATAAAAAGCTTAATCGATAAGTCAAATATGCTTTTTAATAAATTACATATAACGATATTACTACGTTACATGTAAGCACAATTTTTAAGTGTAAAATAAAATATTACTACTATAGATATCAATAATAAAAAAGATATACTATAGAATAAGAATATTCATAATAGTTTATCTTAATCATAATTATTTAATTTAAATTTATTGATTAAAGAAAAAATTAGTTATACTAATAGAGATAAATATTTTTAGTGTCCTATATTGTTAAACATGAATAACGATAAATATTTATTTGAATAAATAATTATCTGAATAATTTTAAATCCAATGTCTAAGATATTAATGCTAATAGAGATAAATACTTTTAGTACCAGATATTGTTAAACACAAATAGATATAAATATTTATCTGAATAAATACTTATCCAAAAATTTTTAAATCCATTTAAAAATAAAATTTTTTCTTTAATTAATTATCCAATAATTATAGTAATTTAGAATTGAGAAGATGGATAAAAATGTCCAAAAACGTTTTTCCCACTTATCTGAATAAATACTTATCCGAATAATTTTAAATCTATTTAAAAATAAAATATTTTCTTTAATTAATTATCTAATAATTATAATAATTTAGAATTAAGAAAAGGAATAAAAGTGTCCATTTTTTTTTCCAAATCCTGACATTTATGAGTGTTATGATTAATGATTTTTTCCATCTAACAACTGATTTGTAACAGTTAAAGTCCGTTTAAAACTAACGCATTATTATTAATGAATTAATAGCTTGTTGGTTATCGAAAAGTTAAAAGAGCAACATCTGAAAGGATTATGAAAAGATTTAGCGCTAAGTTGTACAATATTGTGATGAAGAATATTAGTAGTTTTTTGTATTAACGTAATTAAAGTTTTTTCATGTTAATTTTTTTAAAATCAGTAAAAAAAATTCATTCAAGAACAGTAAAAAAGAATTAATGCTTCACTAGAAGAAACAGGCCAGGGAAGTTCTGAAAAAATTGACGAAGGATAAGAAAAGGACAATGAGGTAAGACAAGTTATAAGATGAGAAAGGACATGGAAGAAAGAAGATGCCGACGAACGATAAGATAGGGTGCAAGACGATAAGCAAGAGAGGTTGGGCGAGGAGGAAACTATTTAGAGAAAATTAAAGGATGATATAATTTATTTATTTTTCTTTTTGTATATATGACATATTACATTACGTTAACATGAGTTCATAATTGCATATGTCAAACTTCATTCACTTTACTCAAACGATTTGTTCTTATAAAAAAAAAAGGAGAGAGTTGTTGGAGGAAGTTTGGATAAAAATTAGTTGAGGGATGAAATGCCAACTTTTCTAATGATTCAGGTATGAGGCAATAAAATTTGTCAATAGTATATAAGATATATGAGGTTAAACCGTGAATTTTTTTTTCATAAGTAACTATGAAACTTTAAGGTAAGTGCTAGATATGCAAGTGTGAATAGCAACTGACCCACATCATAGAATTGTGGTGTAAGTAAAAGGTTTATAAGTGGTGTTGATGCATAATCTAATGTCCTAAGATTTTGGATAAATATGTGGTGTCAGGTCCACTTATGTGATCATTTATTAGGCTCACAAGCAATGTAATTCTCCCCAAGGCTCCTAGGTCCATCAAGTGGTATCAAAGTCGATGATTCGACTGTGACATGTACAAAGATAGGTATAGTGCGGTAGTGGTTTGGGATGAGTGTAGTGAAGTGGTGAAGAGTTGTATTAACTGGTATAGCCACAATCTATTGTGCGAGCAACCAGGAAAGTTCATACACGGAAGGGTGGATTTATGGGAGGAGCTCTTAGTGACACAATGGTGGTGGTCGGGTAGAGGACGATGAAAAGCTATGTTGACTAGTAAAGCCCTTGACTTAAAATTTCACATTAGGTCTCAAGGAGGCCCACAAAAAAATTTGCAAAGTGGTGAAGAGCTGTATAAACTGGTGTAGCCCCGATCTATTGTGTGAGCGGTCGGAAAAGTTCATAGACGGATGGGTGGATTCATGGGAGGAGCTCTTGGTGACACAATGGTGGTGATTGGGCTCAAGGACGGTGAAAAGCTATGTTGACTGGTAAATCCCTTGGCTTAAAAGTCCATATTAGTACTTAATGAGGCTCACGAAAAATTCTACAATACTCATAAGTGGTTTTCACTTTCCACATTAGTATTCAATGAGGTCCACAAAAATTTCTATAGTACTCATAAGCAGTTTCCGCTATAGAGGGAGCAAAGCTTGAGCAATGAGTCTGATGTGGAAGAGATACACTTGATGGGGAGATTGTTAGATATGCAAATGTGAATGATAACCCACATTGGAGATTTGTAATGTAATTGAAATATTTATAAGTGTTGTGTACTCATAACCTAATGCCTTAATATTTTGGGTAAGTGAAAGACTCATGAGTGGTGTAGGCCCACAACCTAATACGAACTTGGCTATAGTCCTTTTGGGTTAATATCTTTTATCTCTTTTTAATTGTGTAGATTGATTTAAAATCAATCTAACGGCTGTAAAAATGCCAACAAATTAAAAAAATTATGTGCAACATAACCACTTTTTAATGTGTTGTCACATTTGTAACCGTCAAATAAGTTTAAAACTAATCGTGACCTTTAAAAAAATGTAAATGACACATCTATAAAAAAAACAATAACTCCTCCCAACCTAATATCTTAAGGTTTTGGGTAAGTGAAAGACTTATAAGTGATTTGTCTATCACCTAATTCTTTACGATTTTGGATAAAAATGTGGTGTTAGACTCACTTATGTGCTTCTTAACTGGGTCCACATGCAATATGATTCTCCTTGCGAGGCTTCCCAGATCCATCAATAAAAGAGAGATACCATTTGTTTTTGAAAAAGTAGTTTTATGCTAAAGTATTTGTTGACCTTGTGCATCACAAATAGATTTCAAAGACAAATGGTCAGCTACTTTTTTTTTCAAAAAAAGACAAATGATTTTCTAATATCATTTTCAGAATCCTGGGGACAAAAAAAGATATAGAGCCATACCGAGAAGGGTATAAAAAATTACCAAGCAATGTTTGGGCAAGGTTTCTATTTGCCATGTAATCGTAAACGAGGATGCGAGAAGGACCATCGATGCAACAACCATGGACCTTCACAAGATTTTCATGGCTTATATTCGACATTGAAGCTATCTCAGACATGAACTCTCTGTCTCCTTGCTTTGACTCTGCTGAAAGCACTTTGATTGCCACAATTTTCCCATCTTGCAATTTTCCCTTTTGAGGTCAAATAATTTTTTTTTATCGATCAAGATTTTAAATTATTGACAATAACAACGTCATCCACATTTAATAACTTGATCCTTGTCAAAAAAAAATTTCCTACAACCAAAATGATAAAAAAACTCTTATAATCTTTTTTTTTTTAGGATATGTTGTATCCTAACAAATAAAAGTTGTAGGAATTTTCCGCAATCTTGATTGTTGAAAAAAATTATCCCTTTAAAAAAAAGTGTAATAACTTGATTATAAGCACTACTGTATATTATAATCATGATATGTAAATTACCTTATAAACGGAGCCAAATCCTCCTTCACCAATTTTGTTCGATGAATTGAAGCCGTTGGTGGCAAGTTTTAGTTCACTAAGTGAGAAGAAACGAACATTTTTAAGATCTTGACTATAACCTGTACGTTAATAAATGAAGACCAGATAGTTAGACAACTGTCTATTTCACAAATTTGACATAGACTACCATATTTCCATTATGAACATATACAAACGCTGTGATAGAAATCCGTAAATTTCTGCCATTTAGTTTTATACATTTATAGATCCTTAGTCACAAAAGAAACACTTAAATAAACAGGTAAAGATTGGAACAAAGATGTTAGTGGAAAACTCAATGGATCACTTACTTGGTTGGCTATTTCGGGCATGAGTTTGATCCGACAATAAGCATTTGAAGTAACGGAAGAAGGAATTCTCAGAATTCATGTTCTTCGCGGTCTTAAGTCGTTGGCTTTCATTTTCCTAATGAGAACTTGTAAGATATGCTATATATCTTTGTAGCTGTAATTATTAACAATGCTAGAGCATATATAGTGAAGAAACAATACAATCTGATCAAACGTAAATTTAGTTCATTATGTGGTAGCTAAAGAAAGAGTTGACAATTAGCAATGCCCGTGTGTGTTCCTGTCCAAAATACTATTTATATATACAGCAAGTTCTTGAAGAATTTGACTGATATCTAGAATAATATTATTGTATCTTCTTTGGTTTTGGTTAAAAAAATCAAATAATTGGCACCCAATGTTGAACATGCATGCATTTACTGTTGCTGCTAATAGTCAAAACTCAAAACGCATTCATATCGAGCAAAGAAACACTTGCATATTCGATAACTCGAATAGCAGTGATGGCTGAAATGTAGAGATAGTTGTTTTTCATTTAGTGGGGATGATATTTACCGATGCTTAGAAGCTTTTGTAAACAAGCGTTAATATATTGCGCAAGTTCTTCTTTCTAGATATCGTATAGCTGTAAGTGTGAAAAAATATGATAAAATCATAATTTTAATTTTTGTAAAATTTTCGCTCATTAAAAAAAATTGGCGTCATCAACACCGTTAGATTTCTGCAGATTCCATTACAGATCAATTACGTATGGCGGCCGCCGGCGGACTGTAGAATCAACTAATTTTTTGCAAAATTTTTATAGAAAAAAGAAAAGAATGCTTCCGATTTGCTTGACCTTGACGCGTAGAGTCGTTTTGACATCTTCATCAAGACAAAGCAAATAATTGAACTAATAATTTCCCAACGACATTTTGACATAGATATTAAATCAGCAACAATATTGTATAATTTTTTGAATACGACATAAAAAAAAAAAACAGGAAATGCTTATTTATTTGTCATTTTCTGTTATAGATCACTTATAGTTATGTGCTACCCACAGAATTTGGTGCAAACGTTACTAAGATATTATGAAGTAAGCATAAGATTAGTTTATATGATTATAATCATTATAATTATGTATAGAAAGCGTTGAAAATTTAGAGTGCACCAGAATGTTTCCAAGTGATCATTACACAGATTTAACTTTCAAGAAAGTGTGAGAGAGTGAGACTGGAGAAGGTCTTACTTATGAACTAAACGTTTTAATATATCTCAACAAGCAAGTTTTAAAAGGTTTATTATGAAAGTTCAGCTCTTAATTTCTTAACAACTTCGCATTAATCCATTCCCAAAAAATTCATATTAATAAAATTGTAGTGTGTTGTTGGTTTCCTAAATTCTTGATTGTATAAAATTTTACTTCTTATACTTTTTTTGGTCAATAAGAAAACGTTCATTCATTAAAGGAAATAATACAAAGACAAATATAACTCAAGGGACTGAGTCGGGTACAATGAAAGAGGAAAAGACACCTAGTAAAATCTTAGGGAGATGGAGAATTTCTAAGGACTTTGAGACTTTAAAAAATATTATCTTTTAAATGTTTATTTGCCTCTATTATAATTGTACACGGAATTCTGCAAATCACCTTCAGAATATAACAAAATCTAAATTTTAATGCTTGTAGACAGTAAAACTTTTGTTGAAAACTTTTTCTTATATAGAAGACGAAAAGATATAAGGTAGAACGATTAGAAAAAGATTATAATGAAAAAACATGTTTTCTGGGGGTGTAACTGAAAAAATTGCAGAAATCAATGAAAATCTGTGAATTGAAAATAACTACAGAATTGGACATGAATCAAAATTTAATTGAGGTTTTGAGCTTAACTTATTTTCTTAAATACTCCAAGTGTTCATCAATCAATCAATCAAAGACTTTAAATATATATTTTAGGTTTAATCTATTTTTTCTTTTTTTATCTAATTTGAATAATTAAGTATACACTAATATTTAAACCATTATTCGTGATCTCTTCTTTCTAATGTAGGACAATCCACACATACAAATTATACTAACATAAAATACACAGTTGACAAAATAAAAACTGGACAAGACAATCCCATAATCAAAAAAATCTGCAAAATAACAGACAAGAGAAACACAGCTCTTAGATATGGTCAACCAGGAACACAAGCATCCCCACCCGACCATGGAAACCACAGTATACTTTTCAGGTCGCAACCATCTGTGACCACAACCATAGAGCCACCATTTATCACCAAATTTCTCCAACAATGAGATAAAAGCATCCAACAAAACCAAACCAAACTACCTCCAAAAAACCTAAATGAAGTTGCAACGACAGCCACCAACTCTATCCAAAGCCGAATACTGATTGGAACACCAAATGAAAAAAATGTGAATATAAATTGTCTCCAGCAACCAACCATCATAAGGAGAGATGCTCCACCGCTACAATCCATCTGGGTCAAAAATCCCACAACATGGCTGATGAAAAAAGACCAAAAACTCAGAAATATCAAACCGAGCCCAAGTGACCTCTAACACTGCAAACTAAGCACCAAAAGGACGCTGTAAGGACGCCTCCGACTCCACACACCCCCCATATTTGGAACGCCCAAAACGGCACCCCCATTCACCCAACAGCAGCGGCATGAAAGAAAGACCCACTATCGGTGATCGGAGCTTCATTGGACAGAGACAAGACCAGAGGCATGATCCAAAGGGACGCCCAAAAAATGGAGGTTATTTAAATAACAGTTCCTAAAAGAGACAACTAACCTCACCCACTACTTGTCAAAGAGATCGCCTGTGGAGAGTAGAAAAGAGCCACTACGGACTAACAAAAACAAGTGACAGCGGAAAAAAATTAGAGTTAGAAGGAAGACGTTGTAAAATTTTATTTTTTATACCTGTAATGCCATGATCCTCATATCATTTAGAAGTCGATACCAAAAATTATTTATGAACACTTTCCTCTCGCAAACCATTAAAGTGCCTTGTTAAGTATAAAACAGTAAGAGTTCATATCTATAAGGACCATAATATATAATTCTATCGACAATATTTCAGGTCGAGAGACATGTACACAATACATAATATATAAGATGAAGATTAATTAGACCGGAAGCCCACAACCAATCAGTGGTTTTTTTTTCAGAAAGAGTGGACGACCACAACAAATGTGATTTAACTGGAGCTGTATTTTTCTACTACAGAGATTGAACATTGAAAGTTGAAGGCTTTAGCAGAAAGAGTTAAATATAAGGAAAAAAATGTAATATAACCCAAAAAAAATCAACAGAAAGTGATTAACATATATATATAAGTCTTTAAAAATATTCATATTTTAAATTTATGTTAATTATTATTTTTAAATCACTTGTAAAATTCTAAGCTAAGACTCTTGGCACTAACCTGGCGTCAATATATGAGGTTTTAGTATATATAATAATATATATAATAGATAAGAGGCTTTATTAGATTAACTAAGTACTTCATGATATAATATTTCAACCAAATTTAATTTGAATGGATCAATTAGTCGTACTGATCATCAAATGTTAAATAGTAAGCCAAGCATCGGCTAGAAGTAGGGATGGGCACCAGACTGGGCTGGATGGTATTTTTCCAGCCCAGTCCTTTGGGTCGGTCGAGCAAGGTCGACAGGGCTGACATCCTAGCCTAAGCCCGCCCATTCAAAAAGGTCGGGCAGGGCCACCCGCGGGCCAGCTCCAACCAAAGCCCTTCAACTCAACCTCGACATCGTCGTTTTGTTTGAGCCTCACTTCTTTCATCCTCGTCTCGCCCCCACTCGTTGCAATCGCTTGCAGTTGCAGATCCCTCACCCAACTCCATAACCAAACAACTTCACATCTCCAAATGATTTGAAAACAAGGCATTCTTCTTCATCTTCTCTCACTGGATGAGCTTCACCAACTCTTCAACAAACCCAAAAAGATGACGTCATTGTCTCGTTCTCGTTTTGTTTGACCTTGCTTCTTAATTAACACCAAAACCTAGTAGTTTCTGTCATCCTGGTCTCGTCTCCGCTTGCCACAACAAGTAGGTTAATGACATAAACCAGGGTAGTTTAAGAGTTGTGGAGGGTTAGGGAATTGGCGCCAGACGATGAGAGGCAGCGGTGGAGGATAGAGACGGCGAGAGGAAAGTGGAGAGAGAGAGAGAGAGAGAGGTGGCGGCAACGGTTTTGGAGAAAGAGGATAGTTGAAGAGTTGTGGAGGCAGATAGGGTTAGAGAATTAGGGTTTCTTAAGGGTTAGGGAATTATTTTTTTTTTATATTTATAAATACTTCGGGTCGGGTCGGGACTATTTTTGACCAAACCAGGCCAGGCCTGAAATTTACTTCGGGCTTGAATTTTGAGCCAAGACCTACGGGTTACAAAATCTAGCCTAGGCCTTGATTTTAGAAGGATCGAGCTCAAGTCGGCCCACAGGCCGGGGTCATTTGCCCGACACTAGCTAGAAGTGCCTGCATTAATTAATTTTCTTCGTTTGGCCAATAGCCACCAACCACGATCAATTAGGTGGTAATTACGCGATACACCAATAAAACTTTGCAATATTTATTTCGTACGGGCAAGTTTCGCATATTTCAGATACACTTTTCAATTTTTCTTCCGCAATTGTGTCACTTTTCGAATTCTTAGCGCAACTTTTTAAATCAGACGACGTCTTGTTTATATTCTTGATATGTTGTTGATTTATTGTTGATATTTATATGTTGTTGGTATGTTGTTGATATTTTTTATATTTGCAAATTCAAAGCGTTTTATTTATATGTTATCGATATATTTGTTTATATGTTATTTATATATCAATAATAACATATAAACAATATATCAACAACAAATAAATAAGATATCAACAATATATAAATAATATTCAAACAATATATGAACAAAAAATAAAATATAAATAACATATAAATATCAACAACATATAAACAAGTCTGTAAATTTATAATATTGATTAGTAAATCGTACGTTAAAAATTTAAAAAATACGCTACGTAAATATATAATTAATAATTTTAGGCTCTGTGGATATGTAATCAATTAGTTAAGAGTGAATGGTAGGCAAGTGGGTTTGGGCTTGTAGTAGGCTTTCCTATACTGAATCTTCGCCTCGTTCTTGTTTCGACAGCAAGCTTTGGTCCGTTTAAAGCAGTTGTTGTCATTTATGGCCAATCTTGTTCCCGCATGTGAATAGTAAATAATGGGGAAATAACACGGCTGTCTCAGAATTTTTCTTAAATTTTTCTTAAATTTGGCCGACACACCTCTTTTTTTTGTGTTTTTTGAAAAATTATATTAAAGCATTAATGACGTAAAAACTGAGATAAGGTGGTGGAAAGCAACTCATCAAATGCCCCCCCTCCCCCCCAAACCTTATAGTCGGGCAATGAAACAGTCGCACGAGCAAAACAATGCACCAGTTGATTCGCCGATCTAGGAATAAACTTCAAAGTAACATCACGTAGTTCCTTAACAAACTCATTACATTCCTCCGCAAACATATAGAAGTAAGAATTACCATCCCCCCATTAGAAATTGTGTTTACAGTAACCTGGGAATCCGACTCAATCACAACATTCTCCACCCGCAGCTCTTTCAACCAGCTTAAGATCTCACATATACATCAAATCTCCGCCAGCTTAGGCTCAATACAAAAAGGAATGATCTTTGAGAAAACAACAACCACATTATTTTGTGAATCCCAAACAACTCCTCCAAAACTAGTGCTAGAAGAAGAAGGGAATGAAGCAATGTCGTATTCACAATAAAGCCTCCCACCTCTGAATTCCTGCCACTCCCATAGCCTGATGTAATCAGTATACTGGATTGAGTGTCACTATAAGAACCGGTAATAAGCTGATAAACTAACCAATTCATGTAAATGCAGTTTAGAAATTCTGGCAATATTGACTGAACTCCGAGAGCAACCATTCCACACCACGTTGTTCCTGTTTTGCCAAATTGATCAGCAGATCATGCACATTAAGCAGAGCATACCATCAGATAATCTACTCATCATTAAGGCAAACCCGTTAAACACATTGTCAACACCGAACTCAGACCCTAGAAACCCAACTTCACTCCAAACATTAACAGCAAAGCCACAAGAGATTTAGCAATGAGAAATGGTCTCCCTTCCCCACCCACATACATCACACACCTAGGAAATAAGGACCTTTTTTTCACTAACCCGAACCTTATACCGAATCACGTCTTTTGCAACCCTCCACATGAAGTTCTTAACATTTAGCCCCCACAAATTCCTCCAAATTTTACAACTCTCCTCCTCCAGATTAACTCTCGATCTTATCCTAAAGTTGTAGGACTTCACCGAATAAAATCCCTTATCCTCAAAAGTCCAACATAGTTTGTCTCCACATTTTCTGTGCCCAATAGGGGCATTAAGAATATGTCAGAACAAGCAATAGAACAAGCGGAATAATAAAGAGAACAATCACAGAGAACACAGAGATTTATGTGATTCGATCAAAGTGATCTACGTCAACGAACAGAGAGCGAACAATTCTATTTCACTATTGAAAGACGCCTCATACACCTTCTAAGTTAAATATGTTTCCCCAAACCACCTATTTATAGAGTTTATAAGAGTTCTAGTTACCATATATCAACCCTAACCCTAAAGCCCATTTAAAACACTAAGACACGCCATTTAGCTTTAGCACATGTTTTACTAAGATAACTTCAATATATTGCAAAGAAAAAATCAATTCAACTCAATAATTCTCCACCTTGAATTGAGTTTTCTTTCTTCTTTCAATTTAGAATATAGAACTACTCATTTGACTTAGGTTGGGGCCTCAAGATCAAGCTTTACGAACATTTACCAAGTCCAAGCTATGCTTGAACTTTTCAATTGCAATTGGCTTGGTCAACATATCTGCATGATTGTCTTCAGTGGCCACCTTCTCAATGGAGAACAACTTTTCTTCGATCATATCACGAATAAAGTTCAACCTAACATCAATATGTTTTATCCTCTTATGATAAATAGGATTATTTGCCAAACACAAAGTACTTTGACTATCACAATAGATAACTGGCTTAGACAAATTCAAACCCAAACTACCAAGAAAACCATTTAACCACATAACTTATTTCACCCCTTCTGTCAAGGACATATATTCTGTTTCA
>CAODLS010956076.1:0-10036 GCA_948243855.1 Flueggea neowawraea | reverse complement strand
GAAGGGAGACCACAGGGCCGTACTTTTGTGAAATCTTTTGGAGACATCTATGGAGAGGTTTCTTTAGATGGAGGTGCCCTAAAATGGGAACACAAGGTGGGCTTGGAGGAAGGTTTTTGTTTCTTTTTACTGTTTGTAACCAAAGCTTCAATCATAGTATGATGAAGAGGATGAGTAGAGATGAGTTGAACCAATTATTGTCCATATTGGCTTAACAAAACTCAAATCTATGTTGTTGTTTCGGTATATATAGAATAACAAACAAAGAGTTTGCCTTTCTGGATGTATATGCGGTGGAAATTAAGGGTCCCAGTGCATCTTGATATATGTTAGGGTATTTCACATTTTAAGTGATTGGTATTGGAATCAATTCCAGTATTAAAGAGTTAATGATTTAATTCTTAGTGGAGTTAAATAAAATGTCTTATAAAAGAGAGAGAGTATCATAACACTTATAAAAGTGGACATGTGAGGTAAATTTTTGTTAGACACCTTTACCTCTCTTTTCAATTCTAAATTACCACTTTCATACTAACTAACACATATTTAATATTTTTATTATTTATGTTATTTCTTAACTTGGATAATAACCCCAATTAGATTTCTAAATTCTATTTTATTTGAGCAATTGTTGGAGACTACGTATCATATGGAAATTCTATTTATAGTTTTTCAAATAAGATAAGTGCATTCATTTAAAAATTGGATTAACATATGGTTTTATTTTTAAATTAATTTATGACCAATATAATTTATTATTTGAAAATCATATCTATCTATCTATTAATTATTAATTATCTATAATTTAGGTTTTAACTCATTGTTCTTAACTTATTTATTTCGATATGTTTCTATTGCCTCACTATAACATTTCAGAGAAGCTATATATTTAGTTCTTAAAGAAATTTTCTTTCTTTTCAGGTATATACAATGTTCGTTGTAGAAAATATATTTGCATTTTGTCGAACTTCCAGGATGCAATGAACTCTGCAAGTGGCTATCTCAAGTTCCTTGACAAATGGGTTCTAGAAAACTGTCAAGAGAAGACATGAAGTTTGTTGCGAAACGGCAATAAATTGATGAAACTCGCATAAACTATCTTCAATTAATGATAACAAGATCATATGAAAAGATGTCATACATGGAAACAGTAGATACTTTCAACTATCTTTTTTTTTTTCAAATGCTATTTCAAGTTCTTTTTTTTTTTTAAGTTCCTCTGCTTATGCCTTATGGTTTTTTTTTTTCATTCAATTAGTTGGATAATCATTACTTTATTCATTATTCTTCTTGCTTTTTTCGATGCAAAGAAATAGGTTGAAAGCATGCTTAAAGGTAAGAAGATTTTTTTTCATACAAATGTCGATATTATTTTTGAATTATTTGCATTTGTTATATATTAATCTAATCTTTATCTAATTATCTATTATTTATTATACAGGTTGTACTGTATAATAAATAATGGATAATTGATACGTAACAGGTTAGATAACATCGATTTCAACAATCAAACTATAAAAATTGGGCTTTTATATAAAAATATAATTTAAATTTATTTTATTTTAAACTTCTTAAAAAACAAGTAAAACAATTACGTTACAAAAACTTGTAAAGCTTATCTATTGTCCTAATATGCCAATCTAAGAGGGGTTGAATTAAATTTTTAATAAATTTTAGGAACTTTTTCAACTCTTTTTCATCTAGAGCAATGGACCCAAAATGATCCAACATATATATATATATATATATATATATCACTTTACTTTGATTTAATAGTTGAACCAATGACTTAGTGTTTTGGGTAAAGATATGATTTTTGTATTGTTGATGCAAATGGGTGTTTGATTTGTATCAGGATGTTAGGAAGTGAATGGTATGGTCGGAATCGATTGAAATCGAGTGGATCGAAAGTAGGGACCATTGCGTAATTTTGCATTAGGGATCAATATATATATATATATATATATATATATATATATATTGGAGGTTTTGAGATCTTAATAATAATTTGGGATTTTTAGATTGATTTATGAATTTGTATATTTTGGATATTAGTTGGTAATTTTTCAAAGTCTGGGGACCAAAGTCTGCGCCTGTTGGTCCGATGGACGCTTTTGAGCGGTTCACTCAGGTTCTTTTTCGGGTGGAGGCACTTTTAGCCAGTCAGGCAGCTAGAGGCCAGCCTGTTCCGCCAGTTACAGCACCACCAGTTCCTCCACTCCAGCCTGAGGCAGTTAAAGTACCTGCACTTGCTATAACTCCTGCAACACTTCAGTCTGGTGCTGAGTCTCGTCTTGCTAGATTTATGAAGCTTACTCCGCCTAGATTTTCGCGCAAGTTGGGAGAGGATCCTTAGGATTTTACAATTACAGTAGAGCAGTGCTTTGAGGCTATGAAGCTTACTGATGACACTGTGAGGGTTAGATTGGCCTCATTTTTATTGGACGGTCGAGCCGCTAGATGGTGGCAAGACCAGAGATCTTGCAGAGTATTTACTTGGAAGGAGTTCAAGCTTGAGCTCACTTTGTCTGTTCTTCCTCCAATTGAGAGGGATAGGAAGGCATACCAGTTTAGTGAGTTCCATAAGGAACCGGATATGTCCATGAGCGAGTATAAGGACATGTTTTGGAAGTTGAACTGATATGCACTTGTTGAGACCCGTAGTGAGGAGGCCTTAGTTAGGAAGTTCCTGAACGAGTTGCTACTGAAAAATAGGAGAGTGGTAGTGACTCAAAGGTTGTCTACGGTATCACAGATTTCTGAGGCTGCAAGGAGTATGGAGTACCGATATGATAGGCAACCGAGAGAGCCAAAAATGGCAAAGATAGAGAGTACATCAAGCAGTCAGCAGGGCCGATAACAGAGTGGATATTCAGAGTAGAGACACAAACATTCCTCTGGAGGTCATGGCCAGAGGCAGGGACATTGATCCCAAAGTGCTAGTGTAGCACAGCCAGCGGGGCATGCTAGAGGACAGAGTTTCAGAGGCTCACGTCTGCCTTGTGAGACATATGGGAGGAGACACTCAGGAGCTTGTAGTAGGGCAACAAAACTTTGTTTCCATTGTAGACAGCCAGGATATAAGATGACTGAGTGTCTCGTAAAATATGGTACAATATCACAGACAGTACAATCAGCGGTCGGAGGTAAAGGTAGAAGCGCGACAGGTTCTGAGAACCATAGCCAGATGGGCTAGGGTACCAGCCGTTGGCATATTAGACATAGCAGTTCTGTTATTGGAGGGTAGGCTTGAGGGCACCATTTGACTCGTCAAGAGGTATAGACCTCCAATGCTGCAGTTACTGGTATGCTTCTTATTTTTGACACCCACATATGTATTATTTGATACTGGTGCATCACATTCATTCATCACCCCACATTTTGTTGAGCATTTGAGATTAGTGTTGCGTCAGTTGGACAAGTTGTTAGGGGTTTCATCACTTTTGGGCAGTAAGTTATTGACTGATTTTGGGGTTCAGAATTGTGTGATTACATTTGATGAGCGTGAGTTGGTAGCTGATCTCATATTATTGGATGTGGGAGAGTTTGTATTCATTTTTGGCATGGATTGAATTTCAGAGTGGCATGCTACTTTGGATTGCTTGCCAAGAGGGTATGTTTTCGAACGCCTGGTCAGACTGAGTTCTGTTATCAGGGTGAGCGAGACAGTGTTGTTCGAGGTTATTTATAGGCCGCTAGAGCGGAGTGGATGATTCGCCAAGGTTGTGAGGCATATCTAGCTTTTGTATTAATTGAGTCCGCATGACCAGAGTTAAGAGTGTAAGATGTATCGATAGCTCGAGAGTTTTTAGATGTGTTTCCTAAGGAGTTACCACGACTTCCACCGGAGCGCGAGATTGAGTTCGCGATAAAGGTACATTCTGGTACCGATCCTATATCTATTCCACCGTATCGGATGACGCTAACAAAGTTGAAGGAACTGGAGACCTAGTTGAGAGAGTTGTTGGATAAGGGATTTTTTTGATCGAGCATCTCATCTTGGGGTGCTCTAGTGTTGTTTGTTAAGAAGAAGGATGGAAGCATTCGCATGTGTATTGACTATCGCCAGCTGAACAAGGTTACAGTGAATAACTGATATTCGCTTCTGAGGATAGATGATTGGTTTGACCAGCTGCAGAGTGCACAATGGTTTTCTAAGATCGACTTGAGGTTTGGATATCATCAGTTGAGCGTTAGGAGGGATGACATTCTCCAGACAGCTTTTCGGACTAGGTATGGTCACTATGAGTTCCTAGTGATGTCGTTTCGTTTGACTAATACACCAGCGACATTCATGGATTTGATTTAGCAGTTACCTCTTTCAGAGTGGAAGTGGGATCGCATCACGATGGATTTCATCGTTGAGTTGTCAAGGACATCTTCGGGTTATGACTATTTGGGTGATTGTGGACTGATTGAGGAAGTCGGCGCATTTTCTGCCTGTCAGGACGACATATGGAGAAGCACGATTGACAAAGTTATATGTCGATCGGATTGTATGTTTACATGGTGTGCCAGTCTCTATAGTGTCTGACAAAGGACCGCAGTTTACTTCGCAGTTTTAGTGTAAACTGCAAGAGGAGTTAGGTAATCGATTGGATTTTAGTACTGCTTTTCATTCGCAAACCGATGGTTAATCCGAGTGTACTATTAAGACATTGGAGGATCTGTTAAAGGCGTGTGTTGTGAATTTTGGTGGGAGTTGGGATTCTCACTTGCCATTAGTAGAGTTTGCATACAACAATTCGTATCATTCGAGTATTGAGATGGCGCCTTACAAGGCATATATGGTAGGAAATGTATATCTCCCCTATGCTAGGCTGAGGCCAGTGAAAGAGAGTCGTTGGGGCCATATATGATTTTGGAGATGACTGAGAAGGTCATGATGATCCAGCGGAGGATCCAGACTGCTCATAGTCGTCAAAAGAGTTACGCTGACCCAAAGCATAAACATTTGGAGTTTGGGATTGGAGACCATGTATTCCTCAAAGTGTCACCGATGAAGCGTGTAGTGAGATTTGGAAATAAGAGCAAGTTGAGCTCGAGATACATTGGTCCATTTGAGATTATCGACTGAGTTGGGGGCGTGGCATATGAGTTGGCATTACCGCCTCAGTTTGCTTCTGTTCACCCAGTGTTCCATATATCCCTCATGAGGAAGTATGTTCCTGATCCATCCCATGTTTTGGCACCACAGTCTGTTGAGATTCGACCAGACTTGTCTTATGATGATTGATGAACGCATATGTATACGTATTTATGTGCATTGATTCATATTGTTTTGAATACGAATTAAGCGTTTGTCATTAGTTTTGGTGCTTTTATGCTTTATATTGTGTTTTTCAGGTTAATTGATGATGTCTTGATGAATTGAATGAAAGCAAGTTGAAACGGGGCTTAAACAATGACATTTGAGGCCTTTGAAGTGAGACATGGTCATATGGAAGCAAGACACTGCCGTGGACAGTTTGAGGATGCAAAATCGTCACACAACTAAAGCTCCACAGATAGAAATGGTCTTCCACGATCGTGGACATGCCCACGGAATGAGGCACGACTGTGGATGAGACTGTGGAATACACTAGAAGCCTTAAACCGACGGACACAGACAAAAATTGATGGACACAGATACAACCACTTTGTACATGTACAAAAATCGTGTCCATGTCTTATGCGCAAGCCACAGTTTTGCTAGTTTTTTGCAGTACACGGACGGAAATGGTTGGGCACGGCCGTGGCTATGGTCGTGGCCGTGTCTTACCTTAGACGCTCTAATTCGCCTATTTAATTGGGTTTCGGCAATCAAAGTGGGAGACCCGCCTTGGAGACACAAAATATACATCTTTAGAGGCTAGAGAAGGTGGGAATGAAGGATAACATCATTGGGCATCAAGAATGAAGAGATTTCGCAAAGAATTTGAGGATTTAATCATGGGTTTTACTTCTCTCTCTAGATTTCTCTTTGTTTTTGTTGTATATCTCTCTTTAGCTATGAACTAAATAATTTTGTGCACTTAGATGTGATGAACCCTAGGTTGATTATGTGATGTTGGGATTGTATTATTCATTCAATTTATTTATGGATTGTGACTTAATTATGATTTATATTGTGTATTGTTCAATTGATTGTTGTTGGCCTTTTGATTTCAATATTGTTTCGTGCATGTGCAATCGAGAGATTCTGTGTGCGATTGAACATTCATAATTAAGAGGAGTTGCATGCAAACCTAAAGATAGGTCGACATAAATCCTCCGAATTAGAGTCAAACCTAATAGTGAAATTCATAGAACAAAGTGTTAAAGTAATAATAGGGATTTTAATTAGGAAGAGATTCCAGTTAATCAACCTAGTCGTTAGGCATTAACTAACTCGAGAGAGAGGTTAATATACCTTAGGAATTTCCACGGTCCAATTTCCTGAATGGTTGTTTGAATAACGAGCCACCGTCAC
The DNA here is from genome assembly GCA_948243855.1 of Flueggea neowawraea. Classification (NCBI taxonomy): domain Eukaryota; kingdom Viridiplantae; phylum Streptophyta; class Magnoliopsida; order Malpighiales; family Phyllanthaceae; genus Flueggea; species Flueggea neowawraea. The sequence goes on along the minus strand of CAODLS010956076.1, from coordinate 3,585 downwards.
TTAATTCGGTCTAGGGGATTCAGCGTCTAGGTGTCATTTTCCCATCGTTTGTTCTATCATTTAATTTGAGTTTGTGATTGTTTAGTTTTTTTATTTTATACATTCAAAATCATTTATTTTGTAGGCTAGATAATAGAGGAAGACTGAGTAGCTAGTAATCTTAGTCTCTGTGGGATACGACACTCGGTACTCAAGGGTCCACTAGCTATAGGCAATAGGTATACTTTTCTTAATCTTTAGGTGTAGGCCGAAGAGCATACCAATGAGGTTCCTATGAGGATCATTGACCATTAGGTCAAGAGACTCTGGAACAAATAGATTGCTTAAGTGAAAGTGATTTGGAAGCATCATTCTATTGAGGAGGCCATTGGGGAGGCCGAAGATGAGATGCGATGTAGATATCCGCATCTGTTCGACGCAGCTGATTCGTAGGTCAGTGTGTTCATTTGTATCTTTGCATTCTTTGTATTTCATATCCATTTTTGCATCATCATGTTGCATACTGATACGTAAACTGAGTGTTGGTTATACATTGTTTATGTTTTAAGGCGGATAGCCTAGACTTTGGTTTAGGTTATTTTAGAGATCTAGAGTTGATCTCAGTTTTAAATTATTTTGTTTTGAAATTCGAGGACGAATTTCTTTTGAGGGGGAAGTATGTAATATCCCTCATATTCTTACCAGAATCCGGTAGTGTTTTGAGGTGAGTTGGAGTTTGGAATGTGTTGGAGGTCGTGTTGTGCGTGCAAGGTATGTTTAGGGCCATCTACAGGGCACTATGCACATAGTTGAGGCTTGGGACTTGACCGTGAATGTGTGTTAAGTGCAGCCACGTGCATAGTACTGAGTACTACGCACGTAGTCGGGATGAGATGGCCTAGAGTGTGCTTTGTTTGGACAGTGTGCGTTGTATGTGTTGTTGTGCATGTTGTTCATCCTCTGGGTATGGCCCGTGAGCACGCGAAGCCTTCTACGCACACAGGAAGGGGTGTAATGCATGTAGTGTGTAGATCTAGGAATTTAAGGTTCCCAGATCTGCCATCCACGTATGTGGTAGAGCATGCTACACATATAAAACCCAGTCCTACTTGCGTAGACATGGGTACTACGCACGTAAAAGGGTTCTGCTAGGGCAACTCCATGTGAAACGCAACACGTCATCCTGTGAAGTCTATAAATACCCCTACCTACCATTCTTTCGGTCATAACTCTTCTCAACCACCAGAGCTCTTCCTCATTTATTTCTCTCCAACATCATTTGCTTCTTCTTGCTTTGACAACGATTCTTAAGGTAAGAAACATCCATTAATCATTCCATTTCCTCATTTTGCATTGCATTTAAGCATTCTATGGTTCCAGCCAAACTTGAGATTTGGTTCAGATCTTTCCATTTCTGATGGAATATGAGTTAATGGGAGTTAGATTGTGGTTGTTTGAGGCTAGTAGCTTGAAGTTTAAGCTTCATTTTTGTGGGTCTTGGTATGTGATAGAGATGGGTTTCCTTGAAGCTAAGGCTTCAGGTTTCATCTAATTTCTAGTCAAATCTGGTGTTGTTTCTGATGTATCTTGATAGATATGAGTTAGAACTTCACAGATTTGAGCTTTTTCATGGGTCTTGGAAGTCTGAGATTCATAGTTGAGATTTGGAAAGATTTTGAGTTTATTTGTTGATTTGGAGGATGAATCCATGTTCAGGGGATAGACTTGAGTTAGTGTGTATGTTCGGTTTCGTTGGGGACCGAGTGGATCATGATTTTGGGTAGAAAGTGATGGATTCACTTTCGTTTGTTTGGGCAACTTTGAGAGTTCGCATTTGCATTACACATCACGCATTTGGTATGGCCACAGTACCACATTTTGACATTCGTGCTATTTGTATTTTTCGGCATCTTGTTCCTGCCAGCGAGACCAGCTATCGGTGAGTGGGGCTTGACTGATGATTCTGCTTGGATTTCCAGGTGAGTGAATAGCAGCTTCAGACACATCGACTGTGTCTCGAACTCCTATTTACGGGTTTTTGATGTGCTGAGTATATTTTGAAAATAGACTAATCTAAAGATTGGTTAAGATATAAACTGATTATATGTTTAATAATCAGTAATTGTTTTGAAATTAATATATATGTATTATATATCTTCTCTCTGATTTTAATCTATGATTTTATACTATATGATAGTATAATTTGGTTTTCGATATAGGGACACCTGTGCTATGAGGCACTGAGCCTTTGGTATACCAATGATTGATATAACCTAACCACCAGGATCAGAGTTGTCGGTAGCCATGTTGCCCCAATCAGGCACATAATTTGTTATTGATAGAGACAGGTCCTCATCACATTTATGGATGATCCACACATCCCGTGATATATGGCAGAGTCCATATCATGCTTGCTTAGTCTCATATTGCTTGTATATGTTTTGATATGAACATGTTGATTGGAAAATCTGAAATGATTTTTATTACGCCTACGTGCATGATAGTTGCATTGTTTGCGGAAGACTTCGAAATGATTTTTCGAAAGGGTATTATCTATATAGCGTGTATATTTATTATGTACCTAATTGTATTGCATGTGGTATTTGCGAACTGTTTTCAAAACAATCTTTGTGAGACACGTGTGAGGCGTTCTGGAGTGTTATTTCTCACTGGGTTTGACCCCATTTTATTTTTGTCTATGATTGATTCTATCTTCCAGGTATACAGATTTTGGTTTTGACAATTATTCCTCATCTTGCACACTAGTGAGGAGTCTTTTGGGTTAGTGACGCCTATTGATTGAGCTCTTTTGTTTTTGTTAGAGCTCCGCACTAGGTTGCTAAGGAGTTACTGGGTTACCTATTATAATCTGATGTATTTTATTGGTTTTTACCAAAGTATATTATTGTGTATATTCATTTGCACTTACATATATATATATATATTGATTTATATATAAATCAATTTTACTTATCAAATGTTTTAGAGATTAAATGTTTGGGTAGCAACTCTAATCTTTAAGGCTTGTACGAGATGGACCGGACTCTCATAATCGGTTAGTCTCGTACGCCGGTCATTGTCATGGTCTTGGAAATGGGTCGTGACAGTGTACATGTATGTATACCTCTTGACACCTGCATGCGGTATTTTTAAACTGTTTTCAAAACAGTCTTTTGAGGCACGTATAAGACAATCTGGAGTGTTATCCCTTACTGGGTTCTTACCCCTTTTCTTTTCTTTGTTATTTCTATTCTTGTTTTTAAGTTAACTTTTGGCTCAGCAGTTGGCTGGCATCTTCAGCTCAGTGAGGCATTGTCTACTTTGGTAGTAATTGCCCTTTTGATCGGGCCCTAGTTTGTATTTGGTTAGATGCTCCACACCGGGTCTCTGTGGGTTCTACTCTTGTTTCAGTTATCACAAATGTTTTTAATTTGAAATATTTTTTGTATTTGGTATTATATTTATTTTACTCTATTAAATGAGGTTTGAGTTTTTATTTAATATTGTTTATTTATTAATTCAAATATGAATTTGGGTAGATTTTCTAATTCTCCGAGGCTTGTGCGAGATTGACTAGGCTCTTATAGACGGTCCACCACGTACGCT
>CAODLS010955976.1:0-11646 GCA_948243855.1 Flueggea neowawraea | reverse complement strand
CATTTTTCTTTCATTTCTGATAACCTGATAAATCATATCTCAAATTGTTACTGTTCTGTTCAGAATATGGTTACATGATGAAGATCACAGAGAAGAGTGATGTTTACAGCTATGGAGTAGTTGTCTTGGAAGTCTTAACAGGCAAACAACCAATAGACCCAATGATACCAGAAGGATTACATGTGGTGGATTGGGCTAGACAGAAGAGAGGAGGGATTGAAGTGCTAGAGCCAAGCCTACTATCTCGACCCGAATCAGAAATTGAAGAAATGATGCAGGCATTAGGCGTAGCATTACTGTGTGTGAATCCGAACCCCGATGAAAGAACGACAATGAAAAATGTGGTTGCAATGCTCAAGGAGATCAAACATGAAAGAGAGGAGCATGCAAAGGTTCATGTTCTTCTCAAAGGGTCTCCAGCGGCAACTCATAATCAAGAAAATAAAAACTCATCAGGAGTTCCTGCAACTTCATCTTCAAAGCCAAATGTCCAAACTTTATATCCAAAAAGCAATAACTCAAGCTTCTCTGCATCTTCCTTTATTCATCTTCCTCAAATACCAAACAAGGTTTCAAGTGATAAAGAAAGAAATTTTTAAGGATTACACAGCCATGTAGATGAGAAGCTTGTTTTTTATCTTTTATTTTACAGCTCTTTGTTCGTTTATGTAAAAAAGAAAATGTTAGTATTTATTACAGTTCACCATTTGAAAGGTCATTAAAACAGAACCATCAAGATTACTACATGAATCAAGCTAGTTGGGAATTCATAAACACAATGGCTTTGTTGCATTGATTATTGTTATAATTCTGTACATCATGTCATTCAAAATCGCAGCATTTTTAGGATGAATAGAAAGGAAGAATCAAATGAAAAGTTGACAGGAAGAGGGTAAGCCACAGGATTCAGGCTGAAAGGTCAAGTCTTTGATTCGACCTTAATATTCTAATTGAGTGGGACCCAAACATGAAATAAACCTCTGATTCTCTTCATGTGTGACTGCATAATAGGGTCTGGATGCCTAAGTCTCCACTTTTTCTCATTTCCCTAGTTTGATAATCAGAATGAAAGAAATTTGAGTCCTAATTTCCACTCAGTGTTACCTTTCCAAAGATCTTAGACTGCAGTGCTACTTTACTAAAGTGCAGACCTTTCTCTCCAGAAAAGACTGCACATAAAGTTTACTGTGTATTTTGTAAATTAATGTTGTATTACAATGCATGACCTAATAATTAATACTCATAAATGCTTTATTTTTTTCTTAACATGAGCTGTTGAGGTTTGTTTATATTCATTTGAATGATTATCATTAGTTCTAATGGTTAATTGTCATGCTAGTTGATCTTTAAGATGTTCATGATTATAAGGAAGATTTAAGGGCCAAAAACAGAGATGAAACAGCTCTTATAATTCAAACTCTTTGTTTGATGCTTCTTTTCACATGGACCCTAGTTTCATTACCATACAACAGACAAGTAGCCTGAAGATGCAAATTATAAATTTGCCTTTTCTTTTGGCTACTTTCATGGTACTGCTACTTTTTATGGTATATGGCCTACTAGAACATATATCCACATAAGGTTGTACCATTCTGAGTACCACAATCCATCCATAACTGTATAATGTACCTCTTCTGAAGAAATAATCAAGTCATCTGTGACCATGAAAGTACAAAACAGGCAAAAGACACAAATCCTACAAGACCCCAATAACTAATAACTTCATTCCATACTGCATATTAATAAAATGCAAGTGCGAGCAACCTTTTCAGGTTCAAAGTGCAAAATGGGGTTTACCTCAGTAGAAGAATACACATTGATAGAAGAAATTTAGCTAGCTTATGATCAGGGATGTTTATAGAATGGATAGTAAATGAGAAAAGCACGATTAATGCAAAGTTGAGTCTTCAAAAAAGTCCAGGACTCGAATTCATAATCTCACATGTGATTATTGATTGTTGGTTCTTATGAAATTGCAGTGGTTCTTTCGTGCATCTCTGTTGTCCGAGTCGGTTCAATTAACAGAGACAAAAGTTTGTCATGCATGTGCAGTGTTTCAAATTTTATCTACCTACAACATGATATGAACTGGGTTGATCATGTAGCTCATGATATGTCATTTTTCATGGACCCATAGCCATGTCTACTGCCTAAAAAAGATGGTTGTGGGTATCTTTCTGAGTTGCAGGAAACTGCAACGAAGCATTGCTTGTTGAGGAATATGGTACACAAATTAAAAGAAGCTAACAAATAATTAACAATGTTTCAATCCAAAACATGGCGTGCTAGACAAGTCAACGTTTGAACAAAAATATATGGTTCTATATTGGAACATCTAACTTTTGTTAATGCAGTTAACAGGATACGATGACTTAAGCTGTCACTATGATGCAGAATGCCATTGATCCGATAAAAACAGAAGTGCAAAATATCTGCATAGGCCATATATGGACGACAAGTCATTCGTTCAAATAGACGTCATGCAGTTCTATTTGAGCCGAAATTATAACCAAAACTTTTAATTATACAACCACAGAGAAAGAAATAAAGGGGCTGAATAAATAACGAAGAGCTAATTCATATGGACTTGCACTAGTAAATACTAGTTCACTTGCCGACGATTTTGTCCTTGATGATTTCGGTTGTTGCCTTGGCAGTACCCAAAACGCCGGAAACAGAGTCCTTAGTCTTTGTTGTAATGGCATCCGCTGTTTGGGATACTTTATCAGCAGCCTCTTTAGTCATTTTGGTTATCTAACACATAATTATTCCAATATGCAGATATCAGTTTGTATGCTCTTATTGAAAATTGACATAATTAAAGGTTATATTATTTTTTAAAACTCGATAAAAAATTAAGGTTTGACAGTTCAGTTGGTAAACACTCACATCTAAAATCAAAAGGTTTTGGTTCAAATATCAAGAGCATCCAAATTTTTTAAATTTTTCATGATTATTATGAGAATTCACTTTGTGGTCAAAAATAAATAAATATAGAATTTTATAAAAGACATTTGGTTTCATTCTCTTACTTAAAAAAAAAAATCAATAAGAAAAGTTTTGCCATCATCTTAATTCAAATTTAAATTAATGAAATGTCAGAAAGGTATTTGGAGATTATGATATTGAGGCTTACAGTTTCAGCAGTAGAAGTTGCGGTATCTCTAATGAATTCGCTAGTCTTCCTCACTTCTCCTGCACCTGCTTTAACGGCTTCTGCCGCTTCTTTCACATTCTGACATGTCTCTGCCGTCTCTTTGTCCTTTTTCGACTGCAATACAACGTTAACATTTAGTTTTAATTACTAGATCTTTTATTTCTTTTCCTCATATGAACGAATGTATGCACCTACTTGTAATGGGGTAGAGGAAGCAGTGACAAAAGCTCTAGGGTTCCAACCAAATTTTGCGGTGATGGGTCCTTCGTGGACGAAACTGGAAAGCCTTGAAGCAACCTTCAATGACGACATGTTGAATGTTTGTGATGGTAGTTTTGTTCTTTGAAGTTTTGAACTGAGGAATAGCAGATAAATTGTTCATGGTTCTTCTTAAACCTGTCTGATATGTATCCACGAAACGAAGACTGCGAATGTGATCATTTTCAGTTCGCCACTTGTCGTTTCGTCATTATTTTTCTCCTCGTTTTGGTTGACTGCCTTGTCTGCCACCACTTATTCAGGATCTTTATTGTTTGAGATTTTCTGAAATTGAAAGAAAAGGTTAAACTCTTTATTATAATTATTATTAGCTCCATTCAATTCTTTTTTTTTTGTTCAATGGTCCATTTTCATTGATTGACACCATTTTAAAATGTGAATTAAATCAGCTAATGATCAATTTTTCGAATAAGTATTTTAAGTTAATAGAAATGCATAGTGTCTTCATTTAAAAATAGAATGTACATCATTATTTTTAGGGATATTTTCATAAACTAACAATGAAAATTCTGTAATATGTACTCATTTAAGACAAAAAAAATTTTCGAGCGAACACTCTTATATTTTTCCTTTTTAACCTAGTCAATAGAAAAAAGACATAGAGAACAACTATCTAAAACTCGTTATCTTTTTTATATAAAAAATTAGAATCTCCGCACCTGAACATCTCAACTAGATTGATATACACTTAGACTTAACAACCTCTTTATACTCAAGATCTCCTTATATTATTAAGAATAAAAAGAAAATGAATAGCGAATAATTTATACACTCTCTTTAGGAGAAACAACAAAGAAAAGAAAATACAAAAAATGTTCAAAGGATCTGAAAGTGCTCAATCCTGTTTAGGTCATCATAAATCAGGCTGCCACAAAAGGGAGGATATCCATGCCACCTGGTGTCAACAAAAGAGGAGCGACCATAATTTGCTAGTTTATCTTAACCCCATTACCCTCTATCTAAAAATCGCCAGTTGTTATGCAATATTTTAATTGGTCTATCCTATTTAGTCCCTAATTTTATTTTTTCAATTAGATATAACAAGTGAAAATAAAATGTCGTCATCTGTTGTTGAACCAAAATACAAATATTCGAATAACATTTGAATATAAGATCATTATTTTTATTTATTGAGAGTGTACGTAACATATTGCATCAAACAGTTTCATGCATAATGATTTGATGTTGCTAGGGATGAAGATGAAGGCATCATTTTTGGCAGCAGCAGTACTGATAGAGTGGTGGAAACATTTTCCTCCTTGGAATCCAATCCTACGACAAAAGCCATCACAATCTGGCAAATCTTCGCATTTTCCTCGGCATTCATATGCGGCTTCACCTATAACATCCGGTACCACTTCCATTAGCACGTCAACTATATATCCACCGCAAAGTAAATGTAAAGAACGTAGTAATTTGTTTTTTCAATAATTAAAATAAGTAATCACCTAAATAAATATGCTGAATACAATGGTTGCCTAACAATAGGAAAAAAACAATTCTATGACAGAAACTTTGGTCTGCAATTAAGTATTATGCGTACCTAACGAAGTGAAAGAGCTATCAATATGATTGCACACAAGAACATCTTGAAAATGGATTTGAAATGTACAAAAGCCATCTTTCCCCTTCAAATGTACTGTCTACAACGTATTGGATATATATAGTTGTATAAATATGATGAATAAAAGAATATCAATTTGCGATCTGAAAAATTATGGTACGTTGTAGCTAAAATCTGAACACAATATTGCTCATTATTTACTTTGTTACTAAAAAAACTGATATTTCAGAATCTGATTCGATTGTCATTTAATGAGATCAATTTCATCCTTGGGATTGCCTTACCCCAGATATGATATATTATCTTGATTAGAAGAAGCAATTTAATCATGGGTTGTAAATCAAAAAGTTACTAGAGTTTCTACACCGTATAAGATTCGCAATAAGCATGTGTTCGTCGAATAAACAAGAAGAAACAAGGGACAATTCCACAAATATTTATCTAAATATTAAAAATTGCAAATGTAGTTCCCCATTATTTAAATTGTGCGCCTAACAGACCAAATTTTTTGTGTTTGTGCACATTTTGGCGCCCAAAAATTAAAACTGCAACAATGCTATTCCATTTTTACACGCACGAGTGCCATTCACGCTCGCATCTATAGTGTGCGCGTGCGTGCAATTCACGTACCCACCACGGTCAAAAATTAAAATTTTGAATACCCAACCATATTATTATTTTATGAAAATAAAATAGAAGACCGTAAATCAATTGAATACTAATTGAAAACCAAAATATTGAAAACTGATTAGAAATCAAAAATGCAAATTCATGTTCAAAAAATTCAAGTGAATGTCAAATTATCTGATTGGTATTTAGTCATTTTTCTAACAGTATTCAATTGGTATTTAACAAGTTTTCAAAAAATATTCAATTGGTATTCAATCAATTTTCAAATATTTTTCAATAATTAGTCAATCAATTTCCAAAAGTATTCAATAATTATTCATTAAATTTTCAGAAAGTATTCAATTGGTGTTCAATTAACTTCCAATAGTATTCAATTGGTATTCAACATGTAATTAAAAAATATTTAACAAGTTTACAATAAGTTTCAAAAAAAGTGTCCAATAAGTTTTTAAAAAGTATTCAATTAGCATTCAATCATTTTTCAAATGGTATTTAATAGTTATACAAATCTTTTAAAAATATTCAATTGGTGTTCATTTAATTTTCAATAGTATTCGATAAATTTTCAATATGTAATCTAAAATATCTAACAGGATTACAAAAAATTTTCAAAAAGAATTCAATTGATTTTAATTAAAAGTATTCAATTGGTATTTTAAAAGTATTTAATCGGTATTCAAAAAATAGGGCCAACTACATATACACTCGTCTTAGAATCATAATTTTTGAATTAACGCTGTCAATTTTCCGTATTTTGGCAAATTTTCCAAAATTGCACACGCTACCAAGCCAAATTTTTGAAAATTACACGCTCTTCCAAGCCAATTTTTGAAAATTATATTTTTACGTCAGAGTTTGAATATTGTTTACATGTTGTTTATATGTAAACATATATAAAACAACATATAAACAAATATAAACAACAATCCGTGAATTTAAAAATTATATTCGTGAATTTGACAATTACAACCGCACGGACAAAAATACTATAAAGTGTACCTATAATAAATATACCCAGCCCGTACGAAACAAATTTTGTAAAGTTTTTATTGTTTATGACGTAATTATCACAAAAAAGTATGCAATTGATATTTGGCCGATTTTTAAATATTATTCAAAGAACACAATGGAACATTCATTAAGCTCAGGTTATTTAAACAAAAAGCATCAAATTAAGATGGCGCAATTATATTATCATTCTGTTGAGTATTAATCTAAAATGAGAGCGTCATATGTTTACAAATTTAAAGTTTCAAGACGGCATACTGTGTAATTTCCTCTAACACTAACAGAGGATGGCGTTTTATGAAGATGGCGCGATTATATTATCATCGTTTGGAGTATTAATCTAAATTCATATACAAAAATATTATTGTAATTTTATAGTGTCATTTTTCCCCCATCTTCCTGGAGCAAAAAGAATGAAAGAAAGCTTTAACGGATCCATAACTCTTGAACATGTGTTTCATTCATCGAGATAGCATTGTTACAGTCATATCATGTGGTTAAACTCTAATATTATTATGTTTTCTCAGAAGAACGTACAATGTAAACCTCATTGTTCGCAGCAGCATGTTTTCTCTGGTGGAAAACATTTCCCACCCTTCAGAAATCCAATATTATAGCACAAGCCATAACAATCAGGGATAGCATTACACAATCCTTGGCAAAAAATATTTCCAGCTTCCCCTGTAACCACAATTACTTAACATTATTGTAAAGGTTGCACATAAAATTATTAAATTTTAAACACTATGATAAAAACTAATACAACTTTACATAAAAAGTATACTTTAAAATTTGATAGTTAGTGTTAATTAACATTTGACACATCCGATACCTGGTGAAGAGAGGAGAGATATCATCACGATTGCACACAAGAACAATTTCAAAATTGAACGGATAAGGGCCATTTTAAGTTTGTCTCCAAACCTTTCTGTTTTCTTCCAAAGCTTCTTTTATGATTATTTTGTAGTAGTGGTCTTATACTATATTAAGATAGCTTTTTATATGCCATTGTTTCTGTAAATCTGAAGCAACATTTATGCCTGTTCTTATGTGTTTCTGATTTCTTACTGAAAAAGCTTAATACGTTTCAGAATTTGCTACCATATTTGTATCCCTATTTTGATGAATTTGCAGTTTTGGTGTGTACATATAAAGGGAAATGACAGATCAACAGTCAATGCATAACAATTATTATAATTAATATTTCTCTCCTCTCGAATCTTTTTCCTTTATCAAGTCCTTGTCTCGAATTTATATTTTTATTATTTTTTTTGTCTTTAATTATAAATTTGTTCCTTATTTTAAAAGAATGACCACATAAGTAAAACATTCTTCTATTTGGAGTTAACGTAGTTGATTCACATTATATGAATTATGAGGGTTGGTCCTTCTTGTAAAGAAAAAAAATATTATAGATAAATTTCACTAAGACTATTATTTTTATTCCTTCCACAGAGAAGGTTGAATTTTAATGCATGACTATTGTAAAAATTTTAAAAAGTAATGTTTTTAATAAATTAATCTAACTATTTCAAATCATGTTTGAAAAATGAAACATATACCTATTAATTTGAGACAGAGATAGTAGTTCTGGTCGATAAGTGGATGTTCAAAACCACCTCTATACACAACAAGACTTAATAACCACAAGCATAGGATTGAACCTTTTCATCTCTAACTTTGATGCGTTAATCGAAATGCCGTTTATGTTCAAAGCTCCATCTTGCTTTATATAAACCGAGTTACAGGCTCACGTGAATTTGAACGCAAACTAACATGAATATAATTCGTGAAACACTTTTTTTTTAGCCAACAGGGGTCAACTTCTCCCACATCTCCAAAATACAAAATTATCCTCACATTTATAGGGATTTACGCCACACATGCCGTATATGATACTAATTACATTCTTTTTAACATATTTTTTGGACAATGCTTGGAAAATAAATTACATTGCAAAGTTATAAAAACTCCTGATCCCGTCAACAAAGTGTTAAGGTGGTAATAGTGAAAACAACAATATCCCACATCGAGAAAATGCAATATTCATGTATGGTTTAAGGTTGCAATGACAGAGCAACCTACGGACGTGCTTGGCGACGCAGACATGCAACCCAAATGGGGGCGTTGGAGTTTGGATATTGGTTCAGCTCATGAAGTCGGGCATGGAGAGGCTAATTGCTTGTCCGCCCGATCCAAGCAAGGAGTTCGGCCATACCTTCCAGGCGAAGGAGTGGACTTCGTGGCCCTTAGAGAGAAGGGTGCCGCGTGAGGCTGGTTTTCACAGAGCAGCGATTTCCTCCCGCTAGCAGTGAATGGATAAGGGGTCGGTGCCTACCAAGGCCACCATGGCTAATCCCTATTAATCTGGTACAATAATAAAATATATTATGAATACATTCACACATTTGGATTAATTTCTAATACCTTCATATTACCAAAAGTAATTCGATTGCAAGATAGGCCCACTTGGATTATCAGATTCTTTGTTTATGTGAAATTGCTTATTTTTTTTTTTTGGCTGTTCGCCATTCAAATTGAAACCATTGAAGTTATTGAATGAAAGTTCCAAATCAAAGGTGGCTTAGATTTTGCTTTGCCCATAAAAATCAGAACTGGTCACACGAATTATACGATATCAAACACCATTCTAGATTTCCAATGACATTGGTAGTCCAAAACCTCTAAAGTTGGTAACTAGCTAGAATATATGCTCTGGTAGTAATGCTTGGAACCCACGGCCCACAGGTGCTAAGGTCCAGATCTATCAAGTTTGGGAAATTTCTATAAATTGGCATTTTATTTTTTTATAACTTTTATTATTTATTTTTTTATTCATATATTTTAGTTTTTATCAACATACAATAATTTATAAAAAAAGAAAAAAATATATCATTTTTTTTTAAATACTAAGTAATGTTCTACTAATGATCAAAATTTACTGCCAATACATGATCAATGAAGTTAGAAGGGATCATATCCTACTAAGTCAAGCCAACTATGAAACTGGAAGCTCTTGCTAAGCAATGAGCTACACAATTTATTGACCGCTTTACACGTACAATGAAAGCTGAAGCTAATTGATTCAATTAACAATCTATAATCTTCAATAATGGAGCCAACATCTAAATTCCAGACTTCATCATTTATAAATGCCTCGCACAACATGGAGTAAGTCTATTTTGCTAATAATCGGAGAAATTAAGATTTTTAGAAACAATGCATTCTAAGACATCTCGTATACCATAACACTCAACTACCAGAGCTTTCAAAAAAAAAAACACTCAATTACAAGAGGCACGAGAACACCAACAATTGGAATTGATGCACATGTCAAAAACCATCTAGATTCATCTCTCAAAACCCAACCAAATCTTGATTTCCCAAGTTCAGAAAAGACAGCACCATCAAACATTAAATTTAAAATAGTTCAGGGGGGATTTACTCCATTTATTAAAATTTAATAATACGGTAGCATACTGTTCTTACGGAAATCGTAATCAAATCAAATATAGCCTGATTCGAGCCATCATATGTTCTAGAAATAGTCACTCCATTATGTCGTAAGCTTTGCTAATATCAATTTTCAAGGTTGCAGTTTCTACATTACCAGCTCATATGGCCGAGGTGATGCGTTAATTCTAAAGCAAGCAAAACATTGTCGGTGATAACCCCATTTTTGTAGAGCAGAAACTGCAGGTTTCAATCTGAAAAGGGATGTCGCAAATAGAAGAATTCCAACGATTAGAGATGACTTGCAAGCAATCTTCCTCTATTAACCAAAAGTTCTCAAACCTAAACCTTTTTTCTTTTCTGATAACAGGGGTGGCGAATGGCTTGAGGAAAATTGGCCTATGATCTGAAGTTGTTAATTCCAAATTAATAACTATTGCTGCAGGAAACAACCGCCGCCAGGAGTCTGAACAGAAAGCTCTATCTAATCTCTCTCCAGTTCTGCGATTCAATCATTACCTCTAAACCAAGTAAGAAAATTATCATATATGTAATTCAATTACTTATCAATTGTACTTATCAAACAAGTAAATTAGACAAATTCAGTATTTTCAGAATTCAGCATCTAAAATTATAGACAAATTAAGATCAAGTGTAGTGTCTGATTTTTATCGGTTTAATATCTGATACTTAGTGACGACTCACATGAAATTAAATTATAGATTATTTTTACTTGAAAATCCATCCATCGTTAGTTAATTAGTTATATCTTCTTGTGGAAAAAAGAACTGCATTGATCTTAATCATCATTCTTTCCTTCATCGACGTCGGCATACATTCTGTTAATCCGTACCGGATCCCACCAGACCGAAAAATGTATGAATTCAGAAACCGTTTAATGAAAGTACACAAGTTTGACATGCACATATGGCACCCTTAAATTTCTCATCTTTTGATTCACCTAACTCTCTGATCACCAAATTCAAAGAAATTTCCCTTCTCGAGATTGAAAGACTGAACTCTCATTGTCACATTTACTCTAACCCCTTTATTACTCTCAACCGTCTACCACCTTCAATCCTCTATATAATCCCACGTAGATACCCACCATGCATGCAACAATGTTTAGAGACACAACACAACTACAGAGAAGAGAACGAATTTAGAAGATGGTGAGGAATTGGTTTGTGGGTTTTGTTCTTGTTTTGTCATTGGTACGTTTAAGTACTAGTGCTCGTAACATTCCTACTGATCAAACTGCTGGTCTCGGTGACCAAAAAACGTTTCTCCCTTGTTTTCCAAGTAAGATTAACGGTAACAATGATGTGGTTGACGTCCCAAATGGTGGAAATGAACAAACAGTTCTGCGTGCAAATGCAACGGTGGAGGCAGAGTCCCCTGGTGCTAGCACTGGGCTTAAAGATAAAAAGAACTTTATCTACGGTGGTGTTGGTGGGTTTGCTGGGATGGGTGGTTATGCTGGTGTGGTTGGTGAGATTCCAATTCTTGGTGGGCTTGGTGGAATTGGTAAATACGGTGGAATTGGAGGTGCTGG
>CAODLS010955848.1:0-16862 GCA_948243855.1 Flueggea neowawraea | reverse complement strand
ATGATCAAAAGAATAAACAATCAAAATAATTGCCAAAGGAATGGAGATATGCTAGAGATCACCCCAAAGAGCTTATTATTGGTGGCACTACAAAAGGAGTAGTCACAAGATCAACTCTCAAGATTATTACAAACTTTGCTTTCATCTCCAAAATAGTTCCCAAGAATGTGAATGATGCTCTAGAATATGAATATTGAACTCAATCTATGCAAGTGGAGTTCAATCAATTTGAAAGGAATCAAGTGTGGGAAATTATCCCAAGACCGGATGGAGTCATGGTGATTTGAACCAAATGAGTGTTTAGGAATAAAGGGAATGAAGAAGGAGAAGTTGTCACAAACAAATCTAGAATTATAGCTCAATGATATCTTCAAGAAGAGGGGATTGACTTTGAAGAATCTTTTGCACCGGCAGCAAGATTGGAGGCTATAAGAATCATATGTGCTTATGCTTGTTACAATGACTTCAAGTTGTTCCAAATGGATGTGAAAAGTGATTTCTTGAATGGTTACATCAAGGAAGAGGTGTATGTGGAACAACCTCCTGGATTTGAAGATCCTCACCATCCACACTATGTCTTCAAGCTAAGAAAGGCTTTATATGGTCTAAGGCAAGCTCCTAGAGCATGGTATGAAAGATAAAGCTAATTTTTATTGGAAAATGGTTTCTCAAGAAGTAAAATGGACAATACTTTGTTTATTAAGGAAAAAAATGATGACTTATTATCAGTTCAAATTTATGTTGATGATATAATATTTAGTGCTACTAACCCATCTTTGTGTAATGAGTTTTTTGAGTTGATACAAAGAGAATTTGAAATGAGCATGATGGGAGAGCTTAGTCACTTTATCGGACTACAAATTAAGCAAACAATGGATGTCATCTTCATCAACCAAAGCAAATACATTGGACATATGCTTAAAAAGTTCGGAATGAAAAATGCAAAATCCGCTCCAACTCCAATGAGTACAATTACAAAGTTAACCAAAGATGAACAAGGAAAAGGAGTAGAGGAAAAAATTTATAGAGGTATTGTTGGATCTCCTTTACCTTACAGCAAGTAGAACGGATATTATATTCAATGTTTGTCTTTGTGAACGTTTTCAATCTTGTCCAAAAGAATCTCATTTGAGTGTTGTCAAAAGAATTTTTAGATATTTGATTAATACCAAGAATGTTGGCTTGTGGTATCCTACAAATGATTGCTTTGATTTAGTTGGTTATAATGATGTTGATAATGTAGGAAACCAATTAGATAGGAAAAACACTTCAGGCACTTCCCAATTCTTAGGTAATTCACTAGTGTCTTAGTTCTAAAAAAACAAAATTGTGTTGCACTATCTACTGTTGAATCTGAATATGTAGTAGCTGGTAGTTGTGTAGCTCAAATTTTGTGGATCAAGCAACAACTTTTGGACTTTGGAATCATGTTTCCAAAGATTCCAGTTAAGTATGATAACACTAGTGCCATTAGTATTTCCAAAAATCCAATCCAGCACTATAGAACAAAGCACATTGATATAAAACATCATTTTATTCGTGATCATGTTCTCAAGGAAGATATTGAACTTGAGTTTGTTTCTACAACCGATAATATTGTTGATATTTTGACAAAAACCCTTGATGAAAAGACTTTTGTTTCAATTCATAGAAGTATTGGCATGTGTGATTTGAATGAATTTTGATTGGTATATGTGCATATTTTATGTTCATTTACATTCATGCATACATATATATCAAAGAGATCAAGATGCCAAATGAAATCACAAGGGTTAAAAGGTCAATTTTGCTAAGTGTTGGTATCTGAGATGGTATTACGTGACTTGCACATTATGTTGTGCACGTTGTATTTGAGCTGGTGCTACTGGAACTTTAAGGTTCAAATGTAAGGTACGTTATACAAGGTGTAAGATGCATTGATCATCAATGTTGTCTACATGTTTATATCTGGGCTGATGTAACACACATTGTAGAGTATGTAAGGCGCGTTGATCATCGAGAATGAACAGGGGAAATATTTCTGGGTTTAAGTAACATGGATTGCAAAAGGTGCAACACACGTTATCGATTTCGAGGAAAATGTTGGAGTATCAGTTCTCAGGGCTCTAAGCACGTTGTATAAGGTGTAATGTGTATTGTGAAAGAAGCAGAGCTATGGGTTTGAGAGGATTTGGTACTACAGATGTAAGAGGTTATGCAAGATACGTTGATCGTTCTGAATTTGGAAATAACACACATTATATCTTTTGTAAGGTACGTTGTTTCTTTCATATCTATATGCTATTAACATTGAGTTGAACACCTTTTTCCTGTTAACTCGTGTTGTATAACATGCTAAATACGTTAGTCCTCACAGACTTCATATAACGTATGTTGCATGTCATACAAGTCGCGTTAAGCCGTTTTTTTCCAAATTTAAACTTGAAATTTTCAGTTTCCCTCTCACTTCGTCTTTTAAACTTAAAACCTAAATTCCAAACCATTCCGACTTCTCTCTCAAATCCCGAACTGGAAATACTCACCCAACTCATTTTTCTCACTCAAAAACACTTCAAATCGCCTCTAATCCGTTTGAAATCACCAATTTCTCACAAAATTCAAAACCCTAACTCACATTGTGACTTGTCTCACTCACGTTCTATGGCTCCCAAAAAGAAACCGGAGGCCAAATCAAAGAAATCTGAGGAATCTCACAAGAAAATGGACAAGGGCGAACGTTCCAAGGGCGTGAAACGTCCGAGAAGTTCTAGAGACAAGCAAGTGTTTACAAAATCTGGAGTCCCTGTAACATCTTCGTCTAAACAATCAAAGAAACCATGAACCAGGGAAGAATCGACTATGGATGGCAGTCGATTTCTAAATGAAAGAGCCAAGAAGTTGCTCGACAACTTAAAAGAGCTTGGTTTCTCTGATTCCAAGGTTTTCGATTTCAGATCCTTGAGGGAAGGGGGAGTGGACATTGAGAACGACTTTGTAGGTTTTGGGCTTAGAGATTTCTGTGTCAAGGCTTCAAATTTTTACCCTGATTTAGTAAGGGAGTTTTATGCTAACGCCGAAAAAATGGGTTAATGAAGATGAAGAGGACTTCATATGGTATCAATCATTCGGTGTTAAGAGTCGTGACAATAGAGTGGATTTCGTGATTGATGAGAAGCTCATCAACAGATTGTTTAATTTGCCACTCGTTGGAATATGTGTTAAAAGAGTAAAAGGCGTAAAAGAATACATCAACATGAAAGGTAACACAGTAGTGGTTGACACCAAGGAGAGCAGAAAGTTTATGTTCGAGAACCGTGGAGTGGTTCAAATCGAGCAAGGAATCAAGAATCTTGATCAAAACGACTTCGGTGTGAGATGGAAACTTGTGCATACTGCTTTTACCAAGGTTTTCTTGTGCATTCACTGTGCAAGATGAGATCCTGATGTATCTCTTGATGAAGGGAGCAAGTTAACTTTGCATGGGTTGTAGTCGATTGGATACTCGACAAAGTGAAGAATTTCAATCTTCCAACTTTCGCTTTGAAGCGGAGGCAGCAAGAAGACCACATGCCTTATGGAATTCATCTCCCTAGGACATTCAAGAACTTCAGAATCAGGTTAAATAGCATTGAATCAAAACAGGTGACTGAGTCGAGGAAGATTCGAATTGACTCTCTGAGGATTATGCAGCTTTATGAGACGGTTGGGGAGGCTTTGTGTTTCACCTTTATTTGCAAGAGGATGATGCCATGGTCAATCCTAAGGATGAGGTAATGAAACCTAGCCCTAAAGATTGGGTCACAATTCGGAAGGCTAGAAATGATAAAAGAAAGGCTTCTAAGAGGAGAAAAGAGCCAAAAATTGAGGAAAGTTCACAGACTGTCGAAACTGTGGATGATAGCTCGAATGAGATTGTGAGCTTGAGAGGAGAACTCAAAGAGCTAAAAGCTAATTCAGAAAGGTTTCAAGCAGAAACTAAAACTCAGTTGGAGAATGTGTTTCAGTTGCTTAAAGCTAACAACGACCTATTGGATAGCTTAAAAAGTGGAGCATCGAATTCTCAACCAAAGACACAACAAGAAAAGGAGGATGAAATGACTATGGCTCAAGCTCTAGCAATTCTTTAAAATCTGAGAATTCAGGGAACAGGAAACTTTAGCTTATGAGGATACTTCAGAGTTAAGTGATAAAGGCACTTCTGGAGTTGAGTTTTTTCCAACCACGGGGATTCAGATTGAGTAAATTATGGGCGAGGAACCTGTAGTTGAGTATAGCCCACACCTTCCTACAAATGTGGTCTTGAGCGATTCTGAGGATGAGAAGAAAAGTGAGGATGAAATTGAATCATCAACCCTAAGAATCCATTTCCGTGATTTCTAGACTAATGATCCACATTTTTTCATGCATCTCATTTGCACTTTTTATTTATTTTTTATTATGAAAATTATGTTATGTGAGATGTTATTAATGATATTTCGATGTTTCTAGCCATTTTGTCTCTTACTTTGTGTTATTTTCTTCTTTCCTTTTTAATGTTGACAAAAATGGGGAGAAATATGGCTAAGATTTTGAATTAAATTACTCTGATTTACATGACTTGAATGTAGATGAAAAATTGTGCTAACTTTAACCATAGCGACAAGGCTTAAACCCCTTGATCAAATTTTTATTTTCTGTAGTGTGTTTAAGTTTAAAAAAATGCATTGATTGAGGGGGAGTGCAAGCTATTTTCATGTTTTGTCATCATCAAAAAGGGGGAGAATGTTGACTCTTAGTTTTGATGATTTTAACAAAACATGTGCAAAAAGTTAAGCAATGCACGTTGCAACCAATGTTAAGCCCGTTGCAATATGATCAAATCACATTACAACCATTACAATTCACGTTGATCATACCAAAGGAATTCTTGGTTTTCCTGTTGAGGTACAAGTCGCGTAGCATAAGATACAAATCACGTTGTTGAGTTGAACTAAGGGGGTAGTAGGTATGTGAAACATACAAGGCGCGTTGCATGAAGCTCAAGTCATGTTATATGGATGAGGTGCTCTAGGCATGAATCACCTATCTACAAGTCATGTTGTAGAGTCTACAAGTCATGTTATATGGATGAGGTGCTCTTGGCGTGAATTATACTTGTGTACAAGTCACGTTATAGACTATACAAGTCACGTTGACAAGAATGAGCATCAAACTTGAAGTCAACTTGCAAGCAATGAAAATCGACGTTGTACTTCATTTCAAGTCATGTTATGAGTAAAGGAGTTACCTTTGAAAACATTCATCAACGCATGTTGAAAGCAGATGCAAGTCACATTGTAGTTGGTGATGCCAGCATCTGATAAGTCGGCTCCTCAGGATTCAAATTTGAATATTCTCTGACACCTGACACAATCACGTGAAAGAATCAAAGGACCGATCTTTGGAGATTGACAACACATGTTGAAGGATGAAGTGCCATATGCAACACACACTAAGGCATGATCAATGCACGTTGCAAATTGACTCAAGTCATGTTATATGAAGAAAATTTCCAGGTGAGCATTCTGGATGGAGACTCAAGACACGTTGTATAACAAGATACATTACATTGTGCAACATTTGAGGTCGAAGCATTAGATTTGGATGCAAGACACGTTGAAAGGAAGCAATTCACGTTGTACGTCAATGAGACATTTACAACGCAAGTTGCATGGGATACAATGCATGTTGTACCTGCTGATGTCATTAAAATCAAAATTTCTTTCACGTCTCTTAATGGCTATTTCAAGTCTCACAATGGCTACATTTTGAAGAATACCTATAAATAGAGGTATGCACTTCAGAGATAAGTAGAGAATGCATTAAGAGTGTGCCCATACTTTGCTAATTTTATTCTTGACTTTCTCTCTCTAAGTGTTTTCTAGGTCTTACACCACAACTAAGCTTCTGTATTGCTATTTACTTTGAGATTTGGTGTGAAAATATCATTCTCTTTCTATTAAACCTTTTGTAATCAAGCTTTGGTTGTAAATCTTGTTAGCAGAATAGGTTTGCTTGTTTGTTGCCTTTGAAAAATAAGTGGTTGTTGGTTTTCTTGTTGAGTCAGTTAAAAACAAGTGGTTGTAAAGGTTTTTTTATGAGCCTAAAAAAACAAGTGGTTGTAACAGTTTGCCTCCACCCGCAAGTGAGGAAAAGATAGTGGATTGAAATTCTCTAGTTGAGGCTAGAGGAGTGGACGTAGGTCAAGAAGGACCGAACTACTATAAATCTTGGATTTGTTTTCTCTATCCCTTACTTACTTTCATTTCAGTTTATGTTGTTGTGTGAGTTGGATTGAGCTATTGATTTTTGTTTGTCAAAATATTGCGAAAAGTTTTAAACAAGGTTTTTATACTTAGCAAGAAATCCAATTCACCCTCCCTCTTGGATAGCCATATTAGGATTACACTATCCGGTGTGGAGCATCGAACGTAACAGAAATCAAGGCTCGAACAAACGAGCTATCACTGCTGACAAAGTACCTCACTGAGCGCAAAAGATCGAACTATCGCTATCAAGAACACCTGAAAGATGAAGTTAAAATAAACAAGGAAAAAGAAAGGGATAAGAACCCAGTGAGGGATAACACTCTAGAACGACTCCGGACCTCACAAAAACCATTTTGAAAACCTTTCAAAAATACCACATGCAAATATAAGTGTGACTATGTATACACACTATATACAAAATAATAATATTTCTGAAAAATCATTTTGAAATCCTTTGAAAACAAGACAGAGAACAAACAATCATACATACTAGCTAAATAATCATGTCGGATAAAATATTCAATTTTCAGGACATAAAATAGCCAAAATATTTTAAATCCAAAATATTTACCGAAAACATATTTATTTTCCAAAATATTTTCAGAGAATAATATCCAAAATTTTTTAACAAGACCAGATCAGAAAGGAGGAGCCATCTGGACTTGATAGTAGTCAAAATATTTTCTTTTCAAGATATTTTCTAAAAACCACATTTATTTTTTCCAAAATATTTTCAAAGAGGAGTACCAAAAGTTTAATGGGACTACATCATATATGCAGAGTCAACCAAACTCGATAATAGTCATTTAGGCATGGTTTTACCACTCAGGCACTGGATATAGCCACTAAGGCACCATGGTATAACCACTAAGGCAAGTATAGGCAATTGAGGCGTATAATATTAACCACTTAGGCAAATGATACAACATCGGTGTTTCAAAGGCTACGCTACCTCACAGCTAGGTGTCCCAAATCAAAATGCTTGCCAAAAATATTTTAAAATACATATTTAACATATTCAAATTGAAATATTCAAATAGGTAGCATATGAAACAAACAAATTATTCAACAAAATATATCAAACATTCAGACGAAAATATTTATTCTAAAAATATTTCGAAATATTGACAGAGTATTTATACCAAAAATATACTTACTTTTCAAAACAAAAAATTTACTACAAAAATACAATTATTTCAGAAAAAAATATTTGTTACAAAAAATATATTTATTTTCCAAATCAGGTTTCCACAGCAGAGATTTTCACGCACGTCAGACTTTTAAGATTTTCTATCCTTTAATTATTTCTAAATTACATGCCAAAAATATATAATTTTAGAATACACAACTTGTGTGTCTGAAGCTGTCATCCAATGACTAGCCATCGGACAATGACAAGTCACTTTGAAAATCTAACCATGCTGAGAACAGAATTATTACACAAGCATCAGACACGATAAATGTGGCATTACAGAGTATGCATGCAATGCAGATGTTCGTTCTATCCCACAACGAATAAAAATCCTGGGAAAAAATCCATGGCGGTCCCTGAGGTTTAGTGATATCTCTCTTGCAGTCCTTCAGTTTACAAAATTAGTCGTTTCGATCCCCAGACCTTATCTCCGTTTGTTTTACTTAACAGAAAAGATAACAAGACAAATTTACCCTCCATTTTAACATCTATTTCCTTCAACTAAACCACTCCATCCTTTTTTCCTTTCTGGCTCAGTACTCCATTTTCTCGCTCTCCCATTGTCCACAACCAAATCATGCCTCAGTACTCTATTTTCATTCAACCAAACGACTCCAAAATTCAACTCTTTCCAATCAAAAGTTGCAGCACAACTGAAAAATAAATTCAAAACACCAAAACAAATTGGGATTCTATTTAGAATCACATTTTAGTTACAAAAGCAAACTCCTAATTGTCGAGGATGAGATGGATGAATAGAATATTTATTGGCATCAGAATTTTTATGTTTTGCTATGTCGGCATGGCTTGATATTGATTTGTCCTTTGTGGAAGATCTACCCTTCCCAACAAAAGAATTTGCACTTGTCAACATCTTAAAATACATTTGTTTACAAAGTTGTATTATCATCACTACTTTGGAAAATCTACTATTGTATGCTAAAATTTGCTTTCAGAGGTAGAGCGACGAAATCCAGGGGTAAATACTGTGACAATTACAGTATTGCAGATTCGATACTCTCTTTTTGCCAAAATTCCAAGTTAAAACATCAAATGCAACAAACTAGCTCAAAAGATTTTTGTTGTATAGGAATAGCAAAGATGTAACTCATCACCAAATCTTCATAATTATAAACAGTATTAAGTACAAAATGGCACAACGAACAAAAACCACCAATTGAAGCAAAGAGATTATAACAAATAGAGAGCACTCGTAAGAGTCCCCGCAAAATGCCACCGCCCTGTTGATGATTTTGAGTGTTGCGTCATGTAGAAAGGCCAAAACTCTTCCAAGCTCCTGAAATTCTTCATAAAGAACCCAAATCAAGACTCTTTTCTATGATTTCTTCAAAAACCCAAATCAGATGTATGGTTATTGTTTGCATTTTAATGGGAAGAGGAACTTCAACTTGATTGAATCAAAAATTGGATTGATTGTAAGTATCCAACAAGGGAAGCTTCAAAGTTGGAATTTTTATGGAGGATTCTTGAAAGTTTTGATAGAAAGCAGCTAGTTTTGACGTTAGAATTGAGGATCCAAATGAAAAAGGTGAATGGTGTTGATTTCTTTTGAATGGTGAATAGCTGTTGTTGAACGAAAATATTTTTTGGGCTTAGAGAAAATAGTTGTAATGGGTGTTGATTCTCTTGTCTCTCAATTTTATAATAAACAAAAGAAGAGAGTAGAAGATGACGAAGGTGGAGTTAGAGAGCTTTAGGGCATGTGCAATGGTGGGCAGTTCCTTCGTTCAATGTCCCCATGTCAGCATCCACTACCATTGGGCAGTGGATGTTGATACCATGTGGAAGGCATGCGCCTTCCGCATGGTTTGTGGAGTTCACCTGCCCACGAACAATGCTTTGTCCCCTTTTTGTTTTCAAACGGTCATTTGACCATTGGTGAACAATTCTGTATGGGACCGTTTGGCAACATGCTTGTGAATTGTACTACCAAAGCCCAAAAAGGCATTTCCAACATGAGCATGTGTGGGTAATGGTGAAAGATGATCCAAAATGGTAAACAGTAGAACAAATGCCAAGGTCATCGAAAAGAACCAAAAATAATGAAAGTGGTGCATATACTAGTTCTTCCAATGCCGACACGAGTGTGGGAGTCAAAGAGGATGAAGTCAAAGTTAGTCCAATTGGACAAAAAGCAGTGAAGGAAAAATCTAAATCGAAGAGGAAGGGAAAAGTAAAAGAGAGTACATCAAGCATGATTGAAGTTTTGGAAAGGCAATTGAAAGAATTGAAGGAGAGGATGGATACTAAAGCAAAAAAATCAAGAGCAATTTGAAAGGCTTGCCGAATTTGAAATATTGCTAAAGGATACTTCGCTTATGTCCATGAACAACGTCAAGTGCATGCTCAAATTTGTACGATTATCAAAGAAAAACATGGCATTAAGTAATGTATTTTTATTAAGGGTATTAAGTAATTTATTTTATTACTAGGGTATTATTTTAGTTAGTCAATGTAGGGTATTATTATTAATAATGTAATTTATTGTTTAATTACATTATGTAATGTATTTTCTTTCTTTAATGGAATTAAGTAATTAATTTATTATTGTAAACTTGTTCGTATTACTTTTAATGTAATTTTTTAAACTAGCCGTCATGAACTTACTGTTTTAAACTAGCCATTATGAACTAGCTTTTGTAAACTAGTCATTGTAAACTAGTTGTTGTAAACTAGCAGTTGCAAGACTTGTATATTGAACATACATGATATTGTTGTGAAAAGAAAAAACTTCTTAGAGCAAACCAAATGGGTTCGACGAATTTTGAAAAGCTAAAAAAATGGTTATGGAAGATTTGATGGATGATTCTGACGAGAAAATGGTGATAATGTTATTGCAAGAATGGAGAAAACATGCAGCAAATGAGTCTTCGAGCAACAGTGGGCGTCAACATTTGAAACGAGATCGTGAAACTGGTCATCAAAGCCTTGTTAATGATTATTTTTTAGATGATCCGATGTATCATGAAAACATTTTTCGTCGCAGGTTTCGAATGAGCAAAGGGTTATTTTGTCGACTTATGGAAGCTATGGAAAATCATTCCAAATATTTCAATGGTGAGTTGATGCGACGGGTCGAAAGGGCCTATCTCCTCTCCAAAAGTGCACTGCTGTTATACGACAATTAGCATATGGCGCTCCGGCTGACCACTACGACAAGTACATAAAGATCGGGGAAAGCACTGCTCTAGAATGTTTGGAGAATTTCTGCAAATACGTTGTTGAGATATTCGGTGAAAGGCATTTAAGAAGGCCTACCAGTGAAGATATTCAACGTTTGTTTCATCTGCACTTGGAGTGTCATGGCTTTCCTGGGATGCTTGGTAGCATAGATTGCATGCATTGGCATTGGAAAAATTGTCCAGTTGCATGGAAAGGTCAATTCACTCGTGGTGACTAAGGAGTTCCTACAATTATGTTAGAGGTCGTAGCTTCAGCCAACTTGTGGATTTGGCACGCCTTCTTTGGAGTGGATGGATCTAACAATGATATAAATGTGATCAACCAATCACCTATGTTCAATAACATATTATTTGGTAGAGCACCGGACATCCAATTCAAAATAAATGGCACGACGTATACAAAGGTATATTACCTCTCAGATGGTGTATATCCAGAATGGGCAACATTTGTCAAAAGTTTTTCATATCCAGAA
Organism: Flueggea neowawraea; assembly: GCA_948243855.1. Taxonomy (NCBI): domain Eukaryota; kingdom Viridiplantae; phylum Streptophyta; class Magnoliopsida; order Malpighiales; family Phyllanthaceae; genus Flueggea; species Flueggea neowawraea. The sequence goes on along the minus strand of CAODLS010955848.1, from coordinate 5,728 downwards.
GACCCGAAAAGACATAAGTTCAAAGAAATGCAAGAAGCTGCAAGGAAGGATGTCGAGCGAGCATTTGGTGTTTTGCAATCTCGATGGGCAATTGTACGTGACCCTGCTTGCTTTTGGTATAAGAGTAAGTTAAAATACATAATGTATATGTGTCTCATATTGCATAATATGATTGTCGAAGACGAGGAAGATACTATCAACAATTGGGATGATGATGAAGCAGAGCCACCGATTGGCGTAACTGGTGGCACTAGTCGGAAATTTCAGCAATACCTACAAAGACATGCTGAACTATGTGATATGGAAGTCCATCATCGTCTTCGTGCAGACTTGGTTGAACATATTTGGACTCACTTCGGAAGTAATGAGGACAACAATTAATGTTAATTGTTATTTCGATTTATTTATGTATTATTTTGTGGATCATTTTATAGTGTATTTCAGATCATTTGCTTAATGTAATATAATATTTTTGAACATTTTTTTTGTTTGAAGAGAATATTTTCGAACATTGAAAGTTATGTTTTGACCCATCGAGGTTCATTTTTCATATTTGTCATTGAACTAATTTATAGAAAATATAATTAAAAAATTCACATAAATTATTCATCCGAATTAATTAAAATTATAATTCTTAAAATTGCAATCTAATTTAAATAAAAATTTGGCAAAAAATAGGTTTAATATATTTGTTTATTGTGATTGTAAAATATTAATAGAATAATTGATGAGAGAGATGATTGTGGGTCTCATATTTGAGTATAAAGATGAGTATAACTATTATGGGTGAGAGTTTAATAAAGAGATAGTTTAATGAGATGTTGATGTAGTATGACAATCATACCCATTTTGGGTATAACCAATGGAGTTGCTCTTAGGTCTAGAGTTATTAGAGAGAGAAGAGTGAAAGGAAAGGAGGACAGAGAGAGATGAGAATAAGTGGAAAAGCGTAAAATGATCTTAAAAAAATTATTCTCTGATGGGATCATCCGCCACATCAGCAAATATGACGGGGCACGTCAAATAAACAAACGGAGATAAGGTCTAGGGATTGAAACGGCTAATTTTTGAAACTGAAGGACCGTGATAGAGAGATATCACTAAGCCTCAGATATCGCCATGGATTTTGTCCAAAATCCTAAAGCGAATGAACATCTAGCCCTCTCGTCGAAAATCTTACCTCAATGCAAATTACCATTCAGTCCCCGAACTTTGAAAATTTATGAACTAGTCCCAAAATATTGCAAATTTATAACTCGACCCATGAATTTCCAAAGTTACTAATTAATCCTCAAATATTTCAAAATATAAAAATTAGCCATCCAACTAATTCAAAATTCAATTATAGTCCCCAAATGCCAAATATCATTTTTAGTCCTCAAATGGTAAATTACAAAACTAGTCCTTAAATACATTTCAATCAATATAAATTGAATCTAATCACCCACATTGGTCATAATCATTTTCAAGAACTCAAATCTATAATTGGTTTCTCAAAAACAACTCAAAATCTCCAAATATTTAGCAAAATCTGAATTTAACCTGAGCCCATTCAAGAACTAATCAAATCTTATGATTCCAAGCTAGGATTATCTTTATCTAACCTCAAACAATCATAATTTAACAACCTTTAACTCCCATTTGGATGAAATCAAACGGATCAGAACCAAATGATCAAATTCGGCCCAAACCCACAATCTAAATTTAACGCATGAAATGGAAGAAATGAAGAGATTAGAGATGTAGTCTTACCTCTAAGAATGAAATGTAAGAAATGGGAAGCAACTGGAACTCCTTCTGGATTGATTTGAAGGAGAGAGAGAGGGAGAGATGAAAATGAGGTGAGAGAGCCGAGAGAGTCGGGTGCGAGTATATATAGAGCCCTTGACCAAAATGGCATTGTCTCAACAAATTTTCCTTGCTCACTCAAGTGAAACCCCAACTTACTCGAGTAACACCTCTTCTTACTCGAGTAAAATTTTCCCAGAAATTCACCTGGTGGGTCGGCTTACTCGAGTAATCCATAATCTATTTTTGCTCGAGTTACACTCTCTGCTTACTCAAGCAACTCTCTTTCAAAACCATTAATCATCCACTCAACACTCCAATCATTCAAGATCAAACTAAGATCAACTAAACGCCAAAAAAAATGACAAGTTAACGTCTTCAAACATCAATTGCTAGGGTTAAAATTGAACGGAACAAATCGAGACTGATTAGAATGCTATCCAATATTCTTGATCTTGTACACCCATTTGACTCCAATTGGTTGATGGCCACTTGCAAGTGTTGCACGCTTCCAAGTATTGCTCTTCTCAATAGATTGAATCTCCTCTTCCATAGCTTCTATCCACTTGTCTTAAGTAGCTTCTTCATAACTCAAAAGTTTATCATTTGATAATAAGAAAAATAAACTCTCTTATAACCGTTCACTTTCATTGTAGATATGCACGGGATTTTGATTTATGCATGAGCCATTACTTGAACTTGAAGATGAAGAATGTGAGGACGGCAAGAACGACACTCTAAAGGATGATGTTGGTGCCACTACTATTGGAGGACCATTCTGGCATTGAGTTTGTTGTGCCAAAGTCCCTTCTTTATCAAAGTGCGGAAGAAAATCATAAGCAGATTCATCTTGTGCACTCCATTCCCATGTTGCATCCTCTTGAAATTCAACATCTCTACTAAAAATCTTGGATTAAAAAGCTTACAGCCTTTTGAGTTCTCATCATAGCCAATGAGCATAATGTTCTTGCTTCTATTGTCAAGTTTTGTTCTTTCTTGCTTTGGAACTTGAGGATAGGCAATTGACCTAAACACTCTCAAGTGTGACATGTATGGCTTCATTCCACTCCATGCTTCTTGAGGCTTTACATCCTTCACGCTTTTAGTTGGTGAATGGTTGGACAAATAAATTTCACATGCAACTGCTTCTACCCAAAATTCTTTAAACATCATCGTGCTCTTCAACATACTTCTCACCATGTTTAGAATTGTCATGTTCTTCCTTTTAACCACTCTATTTTGTTCTGATGATCTAAGAATATTCAAATAGCGTCGAATTCCATGAGCTTCACAAAATGCCTTGAATTCATTGGAAGTGAATTCTCCACCTTTATCAGTCCTTAGAGATTTGATTTCATAGCCACTTTCTTTCTCAACACAAGCTTTGAATTTTTTATATGCTTCAGGGGCTTAAATCTTTTTCTTTAAGAAATTAACCCATATTTTTTATTGTATAAATCATCAATGAAAATAAAAAAAATAAGAACTTTTACCAAGATAGAAGGGTTTGATTGGACCATAAATATTTGCATGAACAAGTTGAAGTGGTGCAGTGGCTATGAATTTAGATTGCTTTGGAAAGCACTTTCTTCGATGCTTACCAACTAGGCAAGCCTCACACATATGATCATGTTGATTGATTCTTAGAAGGCCTTTCACCATCTATTTTGCTTCAAGTCTCCTCCAAAACTCAAGTGCCCAAATCTCATATGCCAAATCCATGATGGAATTTAACACAAGCATTCAAACACATAGGCTCAACAATCTTCATATTCAATAACAACATCCGTTTCTTTATTAGGGAAACCTTTGCAATAAGGCCTCCTTCTCTGTCTCAAAGCCATAAGAAATTATCTTCCATGTGTATTTTATAACCATTCTCCATGAGTTGGACAATACTCAAAATATTGTTTTTCATTTTAGGAATGTAATAAACATTAGGAATGATTTTATGGCTTCCACTTTTCAACTCAATCATAATTGTGCCTTTACCCTTTATCTCCGCTTTTGATCCATCACCAAAACGCATATGTCTTGCCACTTTGATGTCAAATTCAATAGATTTGCTTATGTCACCTGTTATGTGATTGATCGCTCTATTGTCTAGGTAACACATGCTCTCTCCACCATTGTGGTATGCCTTGATTGTAAGAAAGAGTGCAGGTTTTTGTTCAATTTTCTTGTGCATGATAAGCTTTGTCTCCTCCTTTGCTTGGTTAAATTGACATTCTTAACAATAATGGCCCTATTTTCTCAAAAGTAACAATCAATTTGACTGTTGTGAAATTTTACTGATTGTACCTTTCTTGGTTGCCTCTACCTCTTTCTCTTGCATGTCATTGTGGAAAATATTGATTTCATCCTTCATGAGAATTATTTTCTCATATTTTCTTTTGTAATGACCATGACCTCATCGGCATTGACCTCTTCCACAATTGTGGCCTCTAGCTCTTCCACCATTTATATTAGGTCTACCTTTTAAAGATACTTTGCTTGCAAGGCTTATTCTACTTGCTCTTACTTGCCTCGATTCATGCATTCCTCATGAGCCTATAAAGATCCATTTAATTCATCAATCATCATGGCCTTTAAATTTTTTAACAGTTTGTAATGGCTACACCATATGGTTAAACTTTGAGTTGAAAGAGCAAAGAATTTTCTCAACAACTCGAACATCCTCTGGCTTTTCTCTAACCTTTTCATTTGGTTTATTAGCACTAAGACTCTCATGAACTAATTTGAAATTGATTCACTTTCTTTCATTAAAAGAGATTCAAACTCGACCCTTATAGTTTGAAGTCGCGCCTTCTTCATGATATCAACTCCCATGACGGAAGTTTGTAGACTATCCCATGCTTGCTTGGAATTGACTACATGAGGAACTTTCTCAAATATATCATCATTTAGGCCTTGATGGATGATAGTAAGAGCATGTTGATCTTTCTTCATTGCCTTTTCTACGACATCATTTTTGGACTCAAAGGTCCCTCATTTTGAGGTTCTACATAGGCTTTCTCAACATTATCCCCAATTCTTTGAGAACCAAGAATATATTCTATTAATGTTGAAGTGATTTTCTTGATCAAGATTGAAGCCAAACCTTGAAGGAAGTGATACAAGCCAAAGAAGGCCGAATTTGTGAAGGAAAATAAGTTACTGGACGGACACGGAGAGTTACACGGTTGTGTAAGAGACCGTGGGATGTACTGGCAGCCGAAAGGAGCACGAACTAGAAGACACGGTTTTTGCCACTGTCATGTCCTAGATTGTGTAGTTTCAGGGTTCATTTTGTGTCATTACACGGTCACGGGGTTTTCCCGTGTCTTGAAGGTTATGTCCGTGTCTTAGACCTTTTGCCCATGTCTTGGTTCTGACGGGTTTTAGGGTTGGGTTTTAGGATTTTTCTTGTCTATTTTGGCTTGTATTCCTTGTAAACTATATAAGGGGGATTGGGAGGGGGAAGGGGGGAGGGGGCTTGGGAACATCTTGGGTGCCTTTGGCCATGCTTTTGAATGTAAGTCGTTGTGCTTATTTTTTACTCTGAATAGTAGAATTACTTGTGCTCTGCCTGTAGACGTAGATCGGATTGATCGAACCATGTAAATCTTGTGTGATTGCTCTTTATTATTCAGCATTCTTCTATCATCGATTTTCCCTGACAAGTGGTATCAGAGCCACAAAAGTTTGTTCAGAAACTTTGGGTTTGTTCTGCAGAAAGAAGATGTCTTCGTAAAAATTCGATATTGAGAAATTCAATGGATCGAATAAAGGTGAAGAGAAATTACTGGTAAAACTGACAGCAGCGCAGAAAGCGGAGGCTGTAAAGAGAGCGCATAATGCAATTCTATTGAGTCTGGTGGATGAAGTCTTGAGGAAGGTGATTGATGAAACTACTGCAGTAGGCTTGTGAAAGAAGCTGGATAGTAGGTATCAGAAGAGA
>CAODLS010955749.1:0-15523 GCA_948243855.1 Flueggea neowawraea | reverse complement strand
GACCAAAACAAAAATCCAAATCTAACACCCAACAACCAATTTCTTCTGGGCTAATCCAAATAAACCATAAATTTGAACGACCATCATCTTCTCCAAAAACAAAACTCTTGCACTTCCTCAATTGTTGTCATCATCATCATCATCTCCTCCTCAACTTGAACGCTCCGTCATCTTCTCCTTAATTTTTAAGGAAGCCACAAACTTTAAAACTAAAAAATACAACACCATAACGCCAAAATATAAACCCAATATAAAAAAGAAAAATCAAAAGAAACTTTGGGTGGGACAAAATTTGATTCAAACCCAAATTTCTTGAAGCTAATAAAACATTTTAAATTCCACAACCTTGAAGAGCTCTCACGAGGGAAAACCCCAGATTTCTTGTGAAGAAATTGACTGAAAGCGATAACAAGATCTGGATTAAAGACAAAATTAGATCTTTGGGTGCTTACTTTAATTGAATCGCTACTATTGGGCCTAGTTTCACAGTTGGCCGAAGATGAGAACGACTTCGCCGATCAGATACGACGATTTCGCGGCTTGCAGCACACTTCGCCAGTCAGTTTCGGGGCTCGCTTTTTGAGTTTCGATGGATCTCTCAGTGTGGGCTCGCAGCAGTGAAGAGAGAGAGCGAGAGCACAGTGACAGTCGTTGGCGGAGCAGAAGCAGGTGTTGTAAATGTGATGGTGTTTTTTCTCGCCTGAGAGTTGAGATGGTGTTTAGGTGGAGAGAGAGAGGGGGTTGAGAAATCGCGATAGTGAAACTGACTGATAAATATGAGAGGCGCGTGAATTACACAACAATGTTTCATTCTTGTAATTATAATTTTGATGTTATATTCTGGAAATTAAAGAAGCGACAGTTACATTATAGAAATGTAAATGTATAAAAAGATTACACGGTGTAATTTCTTTAAATATATTCATAATTTTTTATTTCTAGTAGAGATTTATATCTTTTTTGTTGCGACGAATTTGAAATCTCATGTTCATGTCGGTAAAATCAATAATTATAAATGTAATCTTGCTATTTACCATGTAAGAAGAGTTGAATAATTGATCTTAACAGGACTTATCAACCCCTTAATTAGTCTTCAAAATATTCTCAAAATTATGTACAAAGAAATTGGAGGAAATGTGGATCATTAACAGGTGAGTAGTGAGACAACCCAAATTGGGAGGTGATTCAACGGTATGAACTCTGTCCTGTACACGCATTATTCGGGTTCGAGAATTAACGTCTTTCTGGTTTGCACGGTAAATATCCAAAAATCCTCGTAAGTATATTTCTCTGTATGTGCTCAGCGAGTGTCATGATAACATGTCCTTTAATTACCATTAAATAAACGAACATTTTACAAAAAAAATAATTATTTATATAATCACGGTCAACTAAAATATAATCATCATCAATAGCACGGACTCTTTTTTTTACTGACAAAAAAAATTGGGTTGGCAAGGGTTCCCTATGTCCCAAGATGTCCACAAGCTGTCCTCATCTCATGTGGTAATGAATACTATTAAAATGGCGGAAATTTCTTGTCCATTAGCCTGCTTCACACAATCCCAAACAGGAAAACTCCACTTTTGACCAAACTGTTTTCTGTCATCAGTTTAAGCAGTACTGTTATAATCCCTTTGATGATTCTCTTTCTTTGACTTGCTGCACCACTCCTTTAATCATTCTTGGTCCACCTCAGCCTTTTCACATCTTCTCTACTTGCCTCCAACAAATCTTGGACCCAGCTTCTCTCTTAGACTTCACAAGCCACGGAGGAGGAGAACCAAAACCATCCACTACAACCCAATACAGAGAAGAAAGTTGCGGCTGTTTCATCAAGTCTTGTCCCTAAAACAGGGAATAGAAGCTTTGTTGGACGGCACTGTATGGCTGCTGCCATAACCCATCTCCAGAACCAAATCACTCTCCTCCAGGTAATCCGCCACCATCACCCTTGACTTTGATTGCGACTGTTTTATTATTTCGACGAGTCATTTTATTTTGCTACCACCAGAATTAAATTCACGATTCCTTAGTCTGAAAAATCGAACTTTGAACCTTTAGTGTTAGAAACAACTCTATTAACAATGAGCTACAGCTCATTGGTGATTACTGTTTGCCACTGATTAGATTGGTTTTTGTAGGAGGAACTGGACCAACTTGACACTTTGGGAGAGTCCGCCATTGCTTGCAAAGAGTAAGCTACCAAGCCATAAATATTGACCTCCATTTGTTCTTTCTTTTGCATTGACCATATCTGACTTTGTTCTTGCAGACTCGTCGAAAGTGTCAATAACATTCCGGATCCACTTCTTCCCTTGTAAGTAAAACTGTCAATACCAATCCTCTTGTCATTGTTGCTACTGCCACCACCTAAATTATTTGGTATACTGAAGTGTTTGTGGGAGTATGCTAACTGCCAAGGGATGAAGGGTTTGATTCTAATGTACCAATGTTAAGTAAAAGAAAATTGATTTGGTTTAGTACTGATGGTTTGGTTTATTGTTTCTGCTGTCGCTGCTTATAGAACTAGAGGGCCCACGAATGCTGGCTGGCACAGGTGGTTCCGAGGAACACATTACTCCCGGAGAAGATGGATATGACGCTTCCCATAAGAGCGTTCGGGCATACATCTAACCATTTGTAACCATAGTGCCACGAATCTCGGTTGATACGATCATCTTTATTGATTGCCTTTGTAATACACTTCATGCTAATGAATCAGCAATTTCAAGACCGTTCATATTTGAGTTCAAAATACCAGCATGATCACATATAGAAAGTTACACCACAATGCTGTATATAGGATCTGTTATCACGCATTTCGCAGGCATAGCAGAAACATTAAGATGATAACAAGAAGAAGAATGCAATGCTGTTGGACTGAAAACCTTACTGAAATTCATTTGAGGGTATAAGTTTCAACATAACTTTCAGAACGTCGGTGCAGAAGCAAACTGCAACCAGAAAACCTTTCATTTTCTTCCCAAAAATTTCACCAACAATGGCGGTTTGGATAATTCATCTCCTAGCTAATATATTATATATGTCTCCAACAACTATACAACTAACGAACCACACCTGCAAAATGAAGGAAGCCAAATCCAACAAGTCCAGCTATCTTCCCCTGGTTCTGCACAAGAACAGAAAATATTGTCAATGCAGATACGATACTGCAAACTCGGTAGAAGCAAGAAACAGATTTCTGACAATCTCATCATTCACAAAAACAAAAAAAGAAGATAAGATTGCAAGAAAAGAATTCCAACAAATCAGATCTTATTCGAACACTATCATCATTAAATAATCAACAATGAAATGATTATCCACCACATTAATGAAGTAGATAGGCTCAACTGCCCTCTTCTGCAAAAGAACTAGAGCAATTGATATACTCATTATCTGCTTGTAACCTATCAAATCACAGATCAGGACCTAAGAAACTTGTAGACAAAATTTCCATTGCCTCAAATACTTGGTTAAACTTCATGCCCCAAGGTCAAGGATATCATCAAAATAAAAAGCATATAGTTTCTATTCTAGCTCCGGTAAGGAAAAAAAGTCCATTAATAAGTAACAAGAAGCAATGGAAACTGGAATAGTTACATACCTCCCCATGAGGCTCAAAGGTTTGGGTATCTTTATCCTCTTCCAAAAATGACATCTGCAAAAGTTCAGCTATGACACAGATTACTTGTAGCATAATCTTAAACAGCTTCCAGTTAGACATTTGAAGTCAAAAAGCGATCCTCAAAAACTTTCCTCAGCTTGCTGTGCATTCGTTTTCTGGTCAGCATGGTCATCAATAGAAGAAATTAGAACACATAAAGACCAAAACTGAAGTCAATGTATCCAATGCAAGCTTAGCTCAGGCAATCAGAAGAGCCCTCTAATGCCAATAAACCAACTTGGATGGGCCAAATACCAGCTCAAATGTCTAGAGGCTTAAGCATCAAAAGGTCCACAAACATGTTAGACGGTTGTAGGATTTGTAGCCCAAAAAAAAAGTCAGGAAATTTTGGCATTTGATACCAAGTTATTCTTTTCTTCTTTAAAGTTCAAAGATAGCCTATTTTTCAGCGATAAATGGTCAAGTAAAAAATAAAATGAAGTTTGTTTTTTCTCACCATGAAATAAAATTGAAGTTTAATCAAACGAATGAACATACTTAAATATAATATCAAATCAATTTAGCCTAAAAGATATTAAGGAATTTGAAGGAAAAAACTTCGCAGAACATTGAAAATTCGTTATAAAACAACGTTGCAGGTTTTCCTTAAAGCATCTGCTTGATGTAGCTTACCCGAAGTGATTTCCATATCATCATTTTTATCTTGTGTACAGATGTTCTCCATGTGAAAACGGTGCAAAATGGTTTCATATTTGACATTCACAAAAACTTCCTTCTCAATATATACTAGTAAACTATCATTCATCCACTCATCTCTCGTCTCATTTAGCAAATCAGTCTCAAGAGTATACATTGTAGAAAACACTCTTTCAACAGAAGCAACCGTAACTGGAATGAGCAATGTCAATTCAATCAAATGATATACCACGGAAAAGCTAAATTTTTCCCAGTTTCAACCATTTTTTTTGCAAGATTTCCCAAGCCCTGAATTGTAGAAAACTCATTATCCCTTCTTATATCATGGATATAAATCTCAAGTTGTTCTGGAAGCATCCTGAGATCAGTCCATGAGAAATCTTCTGGATAAAGTTCAGTAAGATGAACTAGCTTATCAACACTGAATTTCGAGAATGAGTCTCTTGGATCAAGGCAAACGATGCAGAGAAGTAATTCTGTGGTTGACTTTGGAAAACAATTCACCATGTCTTGTAGAATCAAATCAAGAACCTGGTATTGTAGCAAACAAAATTAAAAAACTAATAGAATCGAGTGAATAATTAAAGGGACGAAATTGAAAGGTATAATATATAGGATTTCCTGGCAATAAATTTCCATGCGATAATGATGATAATTAGCAATGATTTGTCCATCTCGCTTTACACGACTGCGAGGATTGACAATATCTTCCATCTTAAGAACAGTAATCAAATTAGCCGCACAAAAATTCTCAATTTCCTTCAAAAAATTCTACCATCCCGTCTCCTTAAATTCTTGCAATCGAGCTTTCACAACCTCAATCAAACGTATAGCTTGTGCAATATTTTGATCTCTTTGTTGTAGGGTGTTTGCCAAATCATTTGTGATTCCCAACAAATGTATCATCAAGTGCAAAACAAATACAAAATCATAGCTGTCCATCTCAGTCAATAAAGTTCTGATCATACCTCTTGAATCATCAATACTGTCGTCACAAAATAAGTTTTCAAGAACTTTTATCACTAAGGACCACATTGAGTGTAGGCGAAGTAAGGTTATGAATTGCGATCCCCATCGAGTGTCACCTTTTTTAACTAAACTAGTTTCTTTATTTTTGCCTTTGCCAAAGCTAAATTCCCCCGTCTCTAGACGTTCAACTATTTGATCATGTTTACTTTTTTGAAATTTGTCCATTGTTTTATAAGAAGATCCACTTATGTTCACAATCATATTGAGGTAATAAAAAAAACTACCGACATATTGGTTTGTCTTGGCAACAACAACAACAATTACCAATTGAAATTGATGAGCAAAACAATGGAAAATACCTTGCATAAAGATTTTTTTTCAATATGAGTGACTTCAAACCATGACACTCGCCTCGCATGTTTGAAGTATCACCGTGACCTTGGCCTCTCAATCTCGATAAAGATAATCCATACTTGGCAAATAAAGTGTCAATTGCATCTTTCAAAAATATTGACGAAATATCAGTCACATCAATAATAGCTAAAAATCTTTCTATAACCTCTCCGCGTTTGTTCACATATCGAAGAACAACTGATATTCGCTCTTTATCAGAGGTATCACAAGACCTGTCAACCAAAAGAGAGAACTTATTATCACCCATGTCACTCAATATTGCAAATGTGGTCTCAATTGCACAAGCCTGCACCATTAGCTTTTGAATTATGCAAGAAGTTATTTGATTGTTGTCAGGAGCATTCTGATGGGCAATCTTACAAACCTCAGAATTTCGCTCATTGAACCATTTGAACAACTCTACAAAATTTCCTCTATTAAATGAACTCAATGATTCATCTTGTCCTCCAAAAGGTAAACCTTGCTCCAAAAGAAAACGAGCCGCGTGCAAAACTGTGGTCAAACGAATGTGATAAGCATCTTTCATTTCAAAATTTTGTTCTAATGGAACACGTGATGCACACTGCCTTTGCCTTTGGAAATCCTCAAGTTGTCTTCTAGCCTCGTTGTGTAAACTACCCACACGACCAACATGTTCTCTGAACTTTTCTATTGCCTTTTTCCAATTATTAAAACCTGTTTTTGTAAACAGGTAATTCCCAACTCGAGCTACTTCACTAGGCAGATAACACCAAAAACAAAATGCAGCATCTTTCGATACACTATACTCCAACCAATTAAATTTCTTGAACCAATCATCCCTAAAACTCCTATTCTCTTTTCCAAATTTCCTTTTCGGAAAATTATGTCCGTATGGTTGATAAGGACCTCTGGATACATACTCTTTTCGTATACAATCTCTAACCTGAGCATCAAAGTCTTCAATTGGTTTGCGTAGCCCTGGATCACTACTGATATCTTCTGGATCAAACTCCACATCAGTATTTTTGTTCCCATAATTCGCATCAGAAGTACGGGATGAATCACGAACATTAGAAGATTCAACTGAACTCCTTGCTTTCTTACTCACAGAATTATCCATGACCTACACCAATCCACCATTATGCTTAATACTATAGATACAATTGATAACCTCTCAACAAATAAAAAAAGTTCCCAAATCATTAATACCCCACAATTCCTACATTTGTTATAACAGAATTTAAATAGCAAAAGAAATAAGCTACCACTCACCGGCGACGGCGTACGTAGTGGGTGGCTGCCGGCGTCAGTGCTCTCTTCTGCCTTCCCTCTCTTCTCTCTTCACTCTGTGTGAGTTACTCGAAGGGACTGGCTCGAAAACCCCCGCCCTTCTGTTTTCAATTGTTCTTTTTTAAGTTGCGCTGCCGAAACGATGTCGTTTTGCAGGGCCAATTTTTTTTTTAAAGAAAGTCAAATTAACCTGTATTTTTTTTGTTCTTTTTTTTAATTTGAAACCTGGTTCACAGTTCCTGCCAAGGCGGGAAGGTCCCTTGGCTTCGCCACTGAATTTCATCTCTGGTCTCTGCTACTGTGACAATTTCCCCTCAATCGTCCAATTTCAGGTATATGTACTGTGCTATGAATGTTTTTAATTACAATTTATTATATAAGTGGATAATTAAGTGTGAATTGTTGGATGAAAAATAGTGAACAAACGAATGAACTATCGACTGAGATGACCGAATCCATACAATAGAAGATGGATTTATTTTTTGACTAAACGGTGCCGTTCTTCTGTTTCAGATTTTCATCCATTTAAAGTTATCGTTTTGGCCACACCAATGGTGAGGAGCAAGTGGTCTTCACCATGTCCTTAAACTCCTTTACTTGCGGAAGGAATCCCGGAGTTGCCTTCCCCAAATTCTCGAATTTATGCTCAAGGCCATCATCGAGAACACTTTGGTTGAAGATTGAAAATGGACGAACTGCAAAGAATTATGGGTGAGAAAGATGGTGTGATCATCGTGGATCATGGTTCTCGACGTAAAGAATCCAATTTAATGCCGAGTAAGATTATGCAAGTCTTTCAAGTTGAGCTGTTTGTTTGACTGAGTAATAATCAATTAAGTGTTTCAATGAATTGCAGATGAATTTGTTGCAATGTTTAGAGATAAAACCGAGTACCCAATTGTAGAGCCTGCACATATGGTATCTATCTAATTCATTATCAAATTATTCTTTGCTTGCTTTTGTTTTAAGCAAATCTTACTTATTCTTTTGTGGTTGTGTGATTATAGTTGTGGCCATCTTTATTTGTTTGTGCCTACTTTTTTGCTGAATTGGAAGTTTGAATTGCTGCACCCAATGAGGAAGTGATTTCATGTTTCATTTTTGCTGATTTGATGGACTTTTAAGTCTCCTTGCTATGTTCCATGATTTTCTGACTATTAGCTCTCATAGCTTAATAGTTTATGGTTTCTTCAAGTGCCTTTCTGAAATGAAGATCAAGTAATCAAGTAGTTATTTGTATCTAACTCGAATATTTTATTACTTGTATCATGGCGGTGTTGGTTCTTGAAGAAAATGAAATCTCTCTAGGTCTTATTGAGCATATCAGCATGATAAAGCAAAAAATTTAATTCCGTTATTTTTCAACTTTAACTACAAGCAGGAGTTGGCAGAGCCATCAATAAAGGATGCATTTGTTTTATGTGTTCAACAAGGAGCAAATCGTGTGATTGTGAGCCCATTCTTTCTCTTCCCTGGAAGGCATTGGCATCAGGTACTTCAGCGCAAATTTATTTGGTAATCAGATTTTTATGTTCATCCTTTTCTTTGGTCCGTTTCTATGATTTTTTCTTCTTCTCGTTGTTGTTCTCGTTTAAGAAAGAATTGGTTGTATTTTTTTTACAAGGATATTCCTTCTCTAACTGCTGAAGCTGCTAAGGAGCACCCTAATGTGTCGTATATTATCACTGCACCTCTTGGCTTGCATGAGCTACTTGTGGTCTGTAATTTCCAATTTTCCTTTTGAATTTTAACCATGTCAGCTAATGCTGTCTACATCCATTGCAGGATAGTAGGTTTACCTAAAATTTGGATCATAACCCATGTTCTAATTTCATTCCCCTCTTCATTCTGAAGCTTTTCAATACAACTAACTGTGAGTTTTCTTACATTTTGGTCATATCATTTGATCTGTTGCATTTGTACTTATAAATTGGGTTATTCAAAGTATAGATATGAAATATCTTTTCAAAAGGTATTGTCAGCTATTGCCAGTGGGTCTAATATAATACAGGCTCCTTAACCGTTTGTAGTGTCTTTCTTTCCCTTGTTCTATATATTATTCTTGATGTCTGCAGTAGTTACCTTTATCATTTTGTCTCTTTTCATGTTTTTTTTACCTGCTTTCACAAGTTGTAGTGTCAAGTTTCCTTTCAAGCCTTCATGTTTAGATGCGATTGGAGTTGTATTAGTATCACGAAATTTAGGCCCTCTTTTATGCTTGCAGGACGTAGTGAATGACAGGATCACACATTGCATAAGCCATGTAGAAGGAAATGTTGATGAATGTGCGGTATGTGCCAGAACAGGCAAATGCAAGCTCTATATATAGAGAGCATATATTGCTCATTAAAAAGTGTCTTCATCGCTAGGCTCCAATTGCTCGCTCATTTACTTGATAGATAGATACAAGTGTTAAGAGTTTCTTCAGCAGCATGAATTTGGTTGGAAACTCGGAACTTTCTGTAGTGTTCGTAAGAGTGATCCCGGATGCTCGGCACCAATGCTCTGCTTGTTATTTGATGGAGTGCGAACAAGTGCGAGGACTTACTGCAGCTTTGACAATTTGGTGGGTAGCCAGAGCTTTCTACAGTGTTCATAAAGACATTGGTGGTCTGAGGGTTTCCCCTGCTGCTAGTTTTGGTCGTAGTGAAGGAAATATCGCAATTGAATCCGATTTTTTTTTATCATATGGTACGTTTTGACCATTGGAAAGTATATTACAAAAACAAAAACTTGTGCAATTGCATGCAAGTATATTTTCAAACTCTTTTCCTAATCGCAACAGGAAGATTAAGATCCATGATGGAACTGTTGATTGAGTTGCAAATAGCAATAGATTGAATATTAGGACTAACACCACCTAAGTTATCAGAGCAACTTTCTTCCGGAGGTTTTGATTAGTTTTGTGGCAAAATGTTTGACTAGACTTTACTATTCTCTTCTTTCTTTCTTCATGCAATACCTTAACATCGATTTTAGGAATCACTTTTGTTTTATTTGAAACTTATTTTCATATTAACCAAAACATCGCTTTTTATTTTGGGACTTGTCTTCCCTATCTTCTTTCTCCCCAGGAAGAGAATTTTTGGTGAAATAAGGCTTCAATACAGGAAACATTCATACTGAAAATGGTTCATTTAATTTGAGAATTTAACAAATATAGCTGTGCCTATTTGAGGCAACGGCGAGGAAACAGACTGTTCTATTAAGGATCAAGTTTGGATCGGAATTTTCTTCTCGTTTAGCCGAAAACTTTCACAAGGAAATCTGGATGAGTACAACAATCAGAAAGACATTTGTGAGCATTCCAATAATTAAATACGGCATACCCTTCATATATTTTCTTGATTACTCAATAATTCCACTTCATTGATTGCCTTCGTATAACACTTGATGAATAACTAACTTCAACTCCTTTCATATTTGAGTTCAAAATTCCAGCATCATCACATATAGAAGGTGACACTACAATGCTGTATAGGATTTTTTCTAACTCATTTTCTCAGGCTTGGCAAAAACACTAACATAATAGCAAAAGGAACGAGAACGCAATGTTATCGGCTGCAAAACCTAACCGAAATTCATTCTATGGCACACCTTTTTTTACCCTGATTTAAGGGTAAGAGTTACAGCAAAAACACTCAGGCCGTCAAGCAAATTGCAACCGGCGAAACCTTTCATTTTCTTCCCGAAGTTTTTAACCAACAGTGGCAGATTGGGGTTATTCATCTCCTAGTACAAAACATTACTAATTTCGCAAACAACTATACAATTAAGTGATGAAGTACCCCTGCAAAATGAAGGAAGGCAAATCCAACAAGTTCAGCCACCTACTCCTGGTTCTGCCCAACAACAAAAAGGGTCATTGCTGATGATACTACAAAGTATGAAGAAGCAAAACGAGTTATATGAATGGGAAAAGAGGAAGAGAAAAGGACAGATTTTAAGAAAAGAATTTGAACAGTAACATCGAAACCCAAGCTCATGCGATAAAAGGTAAAATTTTTATACTAGTTCACCTATATATAAAAAAATCCATCTATCAGTGACTATGAATAACAAGAGTGGAACAATTTCTTACCACCATATGAGGATCAGATTTGGTAATCTGATTCTCTTCCAAAAATTAATATCTACAAAATTCCGGTGGCCACACAGATTACTTTGAGCATAATCTTAAACAACCTCCGATGAAATATTTGAAGTCAAAAGTGTCCCTCGAAAACCTTCCTCCGCTTGCTGTGTATTCATTTTCTGGTCAGCAAGCTCATCTGACGAGATTAACAGTAGGAGAAATTAGAAGACAGAATAACTGAAGTTAATGTATCCAATGCCAGCTAGGCTCAAGCAATCAGCCGAGCCCTTTAATGGCGGCACATCATCTCGAAAGAGAAAAATGCTGACTCAAATGTCTAGAAGCTTGCACATAAAAAGGTTAACAAACATGCATATTACACTCTCTCGCAGGAACAGAAAGAGGGGAAGGGATGTCAATAAAACATCAATTCAATGACATCCAAATGAATATGCAGTTTAGCAATTTCAACTCAGAACTGTACATCCAGAAGATCTGTGCTTCACATCAATTGACCATTTATTTGTAGTAGTGCAAGTATTTACCAGCAATATCTCTATGGTCATGGATCTCAGAATCTTGCACCCAAAGCTTATCACCAGGAAATATATTCAAGTCGGCAAGAGTAGCGATTTCCTGATCAATTATCCTGGAACCTTTGCGGAGTATTTGGTTCTCCTTAACTACCTGCAACCATTCACTTGGTTTTTAGATGATTATTCGAATTTTAGGAACAGAAAAGAAAAAGACTATGGAACAGAAGAAATTTTGTTATCGGATACCAATTCCTTCCTCCTTTAAAGTCCACAGATTGCCTCTTTTTTCAATGGTAAAATGGTCAAGTAAGAAATAAAATTGAAGATTAATCATCAGAATGAATATATTTGAATATACCATCAAATCATTTTTAACCTAAAAAATTAACTTGAAGGGAGAAACATCACATAACATTCAAAATTAATTATATAACAACATTGCAGGTTTTCCTTCAAGCATCTGTTTGATATAGCTTACCCCAAGTGATTCCCATATCATCATTTTTAACTGGTATATTGATGTTGAACCAGAAACTTTCAAGTTCACTGAATTCCCATGACTGGTCTTGCGAGAGCGCTTCGAGGCCCGTCGATCTGGCTCAGAACTGGTCTCCGAAGCTTCCAGAATTGACCTTGGAGCTTCTTTTCCACGTACAAGTGTCACAGAGATATCTTCATTGCAGTAATTAAGCTTCTCCATTAGCTCATGACTCTCTCTTTCACCAATACATTCCTCACAAATCTAGACATTAACGACGTATCAAAGCTATGCAAGTGAAAAGGAGATATTGCACGGAAATGAAACATACAAAAGCTTCAATACCTCTGGAGATGTCTTAATCATAGGCTGTCTAGTCTCAGCCTCATTTCGTAGTTCATCTCTTGAATTTCGGTGCTCCTCACTGGTTGACGTATCCTCCATAGGCATATCAGAACTATTTTCATTGGACTCAATTATTGCAGAGATGCAGTTCTTTTTGGAACCACCCCACTCCTCACAGAAACAGTTCCAGTCACTCTCTTCAATGATTGTTAACCCATCTGTCTAAAATCCAAACAAAGAAAATCTGCCATCAGGATTCTCACAGTAGCAGTTCATTTCTTCTATTTTCCCCTTATTTTTTCTCAGGTGGCAGGGCAGTGTTTTGTTTGCATTACCTATAGGTATCATTGGCTTGACAGAAAGTTGTTTACCAAAGCACCTAGTAGTTTGTAGTGATTTTGTTGTTACAAGGTACATATAGTTTTACACTCATTTCACTACCACAATTAGCTTTTTATGTTTTCCATGTATTTTTACAGTTCACCTGCATTAACACATACCAAACGTGTATATAATATTCAAATAACATTTACTCATCAAACTTACAGCAGAAACCTTCTGGTAAAGCATAGCACGTTTGTAAACAAGCTCAGGAGGCCTCTTCAAGAGTCGCAGATGCTGATAGAGAAAGGGAGAATAAAGTAAGTAAAACGATAGGTATCCTTACTAGTATTATCATGGACAAACATAAAACAAAATAGAATAATATAGGTCCTAAAGAATTATTTCAGGCACAATAAATTCCATAACAGAACTTCAAACTACAAGCCTTCGTCAATATTTCAATCTAAATTTCAAGTTACCTTTTCACATTTCAATGAACCAATGGCTGCGTCCAGAGAATCAGGTTCAACTGATGAAGAAACATTTTTCCCGCCAGCATTTACGTAGGTTCTCCACTTTGTGAGCCACGAAGTTGGCACCAAATAATACCTGAAGTTCAAAGACAATGGAGTACTTTTTCCTGCAGCCAACTTCTCATGATTTTGTCGCTGTTTTAATTTTACCGCTCTGCAGCATTGACAGGGAATGTCAAACAAGAAATTGTACATATAACCTCTATGCTGGTTAGAAAAAAAAAACAAATAAATGACCTTAGAGAATCCTCCAAGCTGGCAACTTCTGAAAGCTCATCAGTGCATTGCAGACACTGCTCTGAATCTGAAGGAAAAGTTGTACAACCCAAGGGATCCTCGGATTTAACTGTAGTGGCATCCTCGTAAAAGAACAACCAAAGATTTTCAGGAACTCGCACTCTCCTGGCCCCAGGAGCCTGTTCAGGCATCAGTTGCCCATGAGGGCATGTAATTGCACCAGTTGGTCCAGCATCAGCTTCACTTGGAGCATCAACTTTTCTTCTCAACCACTGTTGCAACCTACACACATAATATGTAAAGTTTCAACGCTAGGTTCAAAACCACGGCACGTGAAAGGGAGGGTACAGCATACAGCAGCAGCTGAAGAGAGAGAAATGCTCTGTTGCTTATTTTTATTTGTTTTTCACATTGCTAAGACAATAGCTCATCAAAGCACCTATATACCACAGGTATGTGTACTTTCCAAGAAGCCAAACCAAACAACTGATATAAGCAGTACTATAGCCATACCATGCCTTAGATACATAACATGTTCCATCAGGACACTTTTCTGCAAGTGCATTGTGTGCAACCTCTTTCATCAATACCCGCCGATCCCTGTAGCTATCAGCACAAACCATCGATTTTGCACCATCGAAAAGGCAATCTGTGCAGTAATCACTATTCGTCAATGTTGGCCCTCCACCATACTGAAATTCAAAAGCAATTAGAAAGATATAGTAAGCAATAAAAAAAAAATTGAGCACCAATATTGATGAGGGGAAAGAAAACAAACAACTCTTTAAAAAGACAAGCATGAGCCTCAGAGACAGAACAAAGATCAACTACTGAATTCGAAATGAATGCGCATTACCTTAGACAACAATTTGACCCATGCTTCAGTAGATACCCGCTTCATGAGCCCAACTTTTGACACTGGAACTTTTCCATGGGAACACTGGATAGATGTGTTGTCCAAAACACTGCATAAGATTGCAACACGTAAATCCCAATTGATTCAACATAATGCCAAAAAAGCAATGTAAATATAAATAATCAAAATAAACTACAACACAGAAATTAACACGCTTGTAGGCCAACACGTTCATAAGAAGTGGTAAATGTAAATCACGATGGCCTAGCCAATAGTTTAGCAGAGTAGCAAATAACACAACAAAGCAAATCAAGTCCAAAGCAGTTGTATGGCAGAAACTATTACTTACGGTGGGGTGATGCAATCAGCCCATTGCCAAAGCCATTCTGTGGCAATCCAGAAAAAAGGTTCCTCAAGTGATTGGACCGGAGCCTCTGAAAGAACAGATCTCACTTCTTGTCTCCGTTCTGTGATAAAATTCATATCTTTTTCCTTCTTCAGTTTATACTGTTGACAAGCATCTAGATGTGATGCATTGAGGCGTTCTATATCTTCAAAAAGGTGAGATGGAAGAGATGAACCATCAACTACAAAATTCCTGTCACCTTCTTGTTTGATATCACTTGAATTACAGAGAATAGATCTCTTTTGATCATCCTTCACAGTACACCGAAGATTATACATCAGCATGTATGCATCTGTTGATGAGAATCTTTCTCCACCACTCCCAGAGCAAGATTCTGCTGATTTTAGCTGAACATCTACAAGATCTCCGTTGGAAACAGCATGCACCCCTTCTTTAAAAGGAGCATGTGCAAGTGGCTCAGTCTGAACATCTTTAGCAGAACTTGAAGAAGCATCTCCAAATGGATGATGACCCAAGTTTGATACATGCTCATCATCAAATTCCCACCACTGCCCTGTTTTAACATCCTTAATGTGAGCAATGTAATGGCCACTGTTGACAGCTGTTCCCTTATGGATCAACACAGCTGACAAGTCATATATCCAATCCAAATTAGGTGGTTCAGACAGCCTATGCCGCATATCCAATTCTCCAGGAAAAGAAAATGCTGATGTTATTTTCTTCTTAGTTGTGGTCTACTGACAGAAATCAATGCACAAACCAAAATACATAAATATGAATTTATTAATTCCAAAAGGGCAACAGTGAAGAA